>WNYG01000099.1:42763-83532 GCA_021396235.1 Sporothrix pallida | reverse complement strand
CTAACCCTAACCCTAACCCTAACCCTAACCCTAACCCTAACCTAACCCTAACCCTAACCCTAACCCTAACCCTAACCTTACCTATATCACTGCAATTTATCAAATACTCGTCTGAAACAATATTATCACTGCAGCTGCACACCCACAAACTTAACTAGCCGGCTCTGTTCATCACCATGTCTCGCCCGGAGCTCCACGTGGATGTGTATCCGGCAATCTCGCCTGATACTTTGGGGAATGTGAATAATAAAAATAAGGTCGCAGTTATCACCGGTGCCGCGAGAGGTGAGATTTTTATTTCATTTTGGTTCTACATTGTCTAAGACAATGTGCACTGACATATGTTACGACGCTCATATAGGTATCGGTAAAGCCATCGCCATTGCGTTATCGAGGACTGGTGCACATGTTGCATTGATCGATCTGGACGTCGACCGCCAGTCTGGCACCAAGGCAGAGTGTGAGAAATTGGGTGTGAGAGCGTTCACATACGCTTGTGATGTTACCAACAAGGAAGTCTCGAGCGCTGTGTATGAACAGATCAAAAGTGATCTTGGTGACGTAAAGTGAGTTTCTGTCGCTGAACTGATGCTGGCCTGGGTTATTGTTCTGATACATTTACTGACATGAACGCATTGTAGTATTCTTGTCAACAACGCAGGCGGTAACGGGCGTCGGCCTGTACATCTGGAGACATGGGAATCGCTCTGGAGCGGTGTAGAGCTCAATCTCAAGGGGGTACGGCACCAGCCTTGTGTGCTGACTGTTGTTTTGGAATGAAACCCACAGCTGGCTAACAAAAACAACTAGGCCCTGGTCTGGAGCTTCCTTGTGCTCCCAGACTTCCGTGAGCGACGAAATGGCTGTATTATCAACATTGCGTCGCGGGCTGGGACTGTGAGCGTTCCCTTTACCGCGGCGTATGCGACAGGCAAAGCTGGGCTCATCCGCTTCACTGCGTGCTTGCAGGAGGAGCTGGATCAAGACGGATATGATAATGATATCCACGTCTACGCTCTCCATCCTGGAGCTGTCAAGACGGACATGACTTGTACGGTTCCCTGTATCCGTTTTTTTTTCTCTTTTTTTTTTTTTTTGTCAAACTAGATACTGACGGAACTGAGTAGTACCCATTGCTCCACGGGTTGCAGAACAATATCCCGGCATAGCTGAAAAGTGGGCCAACTTCCACAAGCTTTTCCGCTGCGTTCCCGACGTTTGCGGACAGACTTGCGCATTTCTCTCCACGGGGCAAGGCAACGTGTTACGTGGTAAATATTTCGACTGTGAGCAGGACATTGGAACAGTTGTTGCCGCCGGTCGTCAAGGCCTGGAGGGACTCTATGAGCTCAAAGTCGACTTTTTGGGCGGCTTGCCTAATGACGGCGGAACTGTCTCATCCACTGCGCTGGAAAAGGCTTGAGTTGCTTCGCTAATACCAGATACCTGTAGTTCGCGTTTTTTTGGGATAAGAACTGTTGCGTTTACTCTGTATTAAACGAAGGCACGGGGTCGAAGAAATGAATCTGTATGATTCGCTAATAGTTGTCATCCAGTGTTAGTTGTCAGTTGCAGTAAATGTATTGTTGATGTTGAACAACATTAAATTATTCAGTATCTATGTAAATGACGAAGAATGCAGAATAGTTTATAAAGTCTACTGAGTCAACGGAGCGAGGCAGCCGGGACTTGTATATTCAACAGCGGTGCGTGCAGCTGCGCACCGAATGTATCACGCTCTCCCACGCTTCCTTGCAGTTGTGTGATGGGGCGCTTGAAGGTACATTTCCAGCCCAACGCCGGCTCAAAGAACATGAGTGTTATGATATCACTGGCGTTCAGTGCGTACAGCTTGGTGATACGATCCATGCTCAATGCATCACTATCACGCACGTGCGCGTATGTCTCTGGTGTATCAAACAAAATATCCAGCGTGATCTCGAAAGGGCCAGAATTCTTGGACCGAACAACGGACGCGAGATCTGCAATTGTCAACGGACCAGCAGCAATATGACGAGGAGCTACCAAAAGAAGACGTATTAACAAATAAGAGCATATATGAGATATTATCAACAAAGAGTGGGTGGTAGAGATATGCATACACTTCGGCAATGGTCGCAGGACTTCTTGCGTACCGTTCTTTGACTTGTGAAGTTGACGTTCAGTCGAGGACAATGCAGATAAGCCATGTTTCCCGACTGTGAATGTGTCTACAACGAAAAACTGGCACGGGTCGTCGACGTCCATGAGATGGTATATGCTGAATTTGTAGACGGGCCCTAGCGACTGCTCAAGCGGTGTCAACGGCGAGGCCAAATTGCCTGCCGTTGCCACCTGGCCTGGGTAAGAATTGTGCAACACACAGATGCGGGCTAGATTGGCAATCGCATCGGCTTCTTCCTGGGTGGATGCCGTGACTTCACCCAGGATACCCACCTCGTGTGGTATCTGGGTAGATGGTTCTAGTGGCCCCATAACAGCATTTTTTCCAAAGACATGAAAGATGAGACGCGATGTGCCACCCGCATCCAGGCTGGGAAATGCAGCCATGGTGTTTCCACGCACGGTCGCTTCGAGGAAGTGGTCTATCTGGCCGATCAGAATGGGATCCCGGATGCCACCGATGAAAGACGACCGATAGCCAACCAGAGCGGCCCCTTCCAGCTTGATCTGATATGTGGGCGTGGGGACGAATTTGGAGCCATGGACGCGCAATGATCGCTTGTCTGTTTGTTGCTCGTATATTGCCCCGTCCAGGTGAAGCACGCCGCCGGGGCCAGGAAGCCTATCTGGACGCGTCTTTTCGTACATGGTGTGAGAGGCAACCGACAGCTGCGTGCACCGCTCACGTTGGTTTGTGGGGGTGAGGACGAAGTGGTCGTCGCTCAACGTTGCCAAGATTGACCTTCCCTTTGGCGTGGTACAAAGACCACCGCACTCGATGATCTTGCCGACGTGCCACGCTGGCTCGGGCTGGATTCCATGGTGCAGACAAAACGCAGCAAACGGGGCCGGGTCGTAGCTGCGTCCGGCAATGATAATGTCGACACTTGGGTTCTCCAAAGCTTTCAAAAACGGCTCGGCACCCATCTGGGCAACGACTGCCTCTGAAGTCAAAATGTCCTCCTCCTGTAGAGTTGGAGCAGACGAACAAGGCGACATCTTTTTCTGTCGAAAGCAATCGACGAGCTCATCACGACTCGCTTGGAACTTGATTGACGCCAAAGTGAACTGCCACTCGTGTTTCTCGGATATCTCGCGGATGACGTCAACCACCGTGTCGACCTGGGCGTTTGTGCCGGCACCACCGGCTGAGCCAACCAGGAACTTGATTTTGCACCTCGAGCAGGCTTGTAGAATAGGCGTTATGTCAGTGATGAATGACTGGCGACTGACGATGGTCTTTCCCGAACCGAGCATGTACGGTCCGGGATCGGTAGATCCACCGTCGACAATGATGGCTGCAGGCCTTTCCGTTTCAATGGTGTGCCAAAACTCGTCCAGGTCGTAACCGTAGCCCAAAATTGGACAAGGCGTGAAAATCTTCAGAGGCTGCATTTCTTCTTGGTGTCGAGTGGGTCTGCCGAAGGCTGTCTAAGAGTTGAGACTGTTGAAACTGAATGTGACCGTGAAGCATCTACAGGTCTTCTTTCCGTACTAATAGAATCACACTATGTGTGGGGAGAACAATTCCAAAGCAACGAGATGGTGGGGATCTGTGAGATGTCAAAATAATTACCGGCACTACTGGTACTAGTGGGGGCGCGCAGAAAAATAAGCATGCCGCGGAATCGAAGTCAGTTTATCTATGTCCGGATTTGTACTTGCATTTTGTTGTCTGTGTCTGGCTGGTCAATAGATTTCAGAAATCAGCACGAAGCGTAACGACTCGACTCATCACCAACTGGCAATCTCAAGTACAATTTTATAGACCTGCAGTTATGGCGCCATCGAACACAGAAAGACTTGCAGCCTTTGTGGCAGCGTTGCGCTATGATGATCTTCCATCACCCGTCGTGGAAAAGACCAAAGACTTCTTTCTCGATTGGCTTGCTTGCGCATATGGTGGCCGTCACCACCCATCCGTTTTGGCCATTGCCGCGTTTGCGAGAGATATGGGCCAAGCAAATGGAGACTGCGAGATACTGCATCTGCCAGGCATAACCACAAGTTCAGCTTTTGCTGCGTTGGTCAATGGTGCGGCCTCACACGTCATTGAACAGGATGATCTTCACAACAGCAGCATGATGCATCCGGTATGTTCCGTCTTCACTACATATGAGTAGATATTGTGGCAACCTGTGCAATCTATTTTCTAACGTGTTTCAATGCAGGCTACCGTCGTGTTTCCAACTGCCCTTGCGGTGGCACAAGAAGTCCATGCGGATGGGAAGCAGTTCATAGCTGCCTGTGTGGCTGGCTATGAGGTTGCATGCCGTGTTGGTGAATTTTTGGGTCCGAGCCACTATGCCGTACGTTCCTTCGGGATGACATACTTTTTGTAAGATTAATCCTAACATGTCTAGAAATTTCACTCCACTGCTACGTCAGGCGTCTTTGGTGCCACCGCCGCTGCAGCACTGCTTCTTGGCCTAGACGCTGGGCAGACTCTCTCTGCATTTGGCACGGCTGGCACGCAAGCTGCCGGCCTATGGCAATTTTTGCTTGATGCCACCCACTCAAAGCAAGTACACACGGCCAAAGCATGCTTCGACGGTGTCTTCTCAGCTTATGTGTCTAGAGCTTCGCTGCTGGGACCCTATGATATCCTAGAAGGAAACAGCGGCATGGCGGCATCCATGGTCCCAGGTCAAACTAATTCGGCTGCACTCGTCTCTAATCTCGGCCAGACATATTCTATCATTAATTCCAGCTTCAAGTGGCATGCCTCGTGTCGACACACACATGCATCTGTAGACGGTCTTCTCCTGATCATGGAGGAGCATCGTCTGCGTGCGGAGGATATTGAGAGTATCGTCTCCAACACATATCGATCAGCCATCGAGATCCTTTCCCGACGCGAGAAAGCCGAGAGTGTGCACCAAAGCAAGTTCTCCATGGGTTTTGTCCTGGCTGTTGCGGCCAAGTACGGACGTGCCACCGTTCTTGACTTTACTGAAGCCGCTCTCGAAGATGCGGACCTGCGTGCCTTCCAGACGCGTGTTCGTATGGAGCTTGACGAGGACATCGAAGCCGCCTTTCCTGACGAGTGGCAAGCGCGGGTTGTGGTTACGATAAAAACAGGTACATCATATACACAGTTTGTGCCTGTTGCCAAAGGTGACCCAGGACGGCACTTGACACGGTGAGTTGAAGTACACGCTGACATTTCATTTGCCAGAATTGATTACTAATTTTGTCCAACCGGTAATAGAGACGAGATCGAGAAAAAGTCAATTCTGATTGCCAAGTACGCTGAGATTGAAGATATGCATGCTTTTACGGAGACTATGGCCCGTGTTTGGCGGCTCGAAAAGGAGACCACATTGGCTGGATTTGCGGTTGCTTAAGCTTTGATCACTACTGCAAGAGGCCGCCAATTTTTTGTTGCCTTGCCTGCAACAATTCAAGAACTCACCCAAACCCACACACGGCCATGGATTTCGTTTTCTGTACTGAATCTCTGATAATAACAGTGGCGCAACTCACATCTCGTGCATACTTGACTTCTCTGTTGCGACTATAATATATATTATGAACAGTCAACGAATTAGACAGTTGCAAGAAAAAATGTTAAGAAAAGGAGAAAGGATCTGCCGGAGTCGTTTTATATTTTTGTCTCTTATCTATTAGATATCTCTAATTTTGAAGACAATTCACAATTGCGTAAAGAAAGCTTTTCGATTGTTAAACCAAGAATTTGACCAAACAAATTCGTGCACATAGTTTATTTGTATTTTTTTATAAAAAAAAGTATAAAATTTTAAATAAACAGATCATAGCATTAAGTAATTTCTGAAGATCCTATATCTCACAACATCACTCCGATAATCATTCTTATTTTCAACTTGTATTCGTACTTTGCTCTCAAAGTCCCACGAGTGCAATATGCAAACGTATGTTGCACATCAAATTGCATTTGGCCGCTATCCCCACAAACAAGAAAGTGGTCGATGGGACGTGTGGGGAGGGACGCACTAAAGAACGCCAACACCCCACAAGATCTCCGCATTTCAATGAACAATCCTGTTCACGATATTGGGCCTCTATCTCCTTGTCTTGTACACTCGGGTTATAATTGTCCTTCATGAAAGAAGTCCAGCCGTCTGCTCTCTCAGGCCTTGACCCAGCCTTCTCATTTTCTCATCACATCCAGCGCAAACATCGTTTCTACTCGGCAACATGTTGATCAGCGACATTCCCTTTTCTTGGAACTTGGCTTATGGCGTGGCCGGGGCATGTCTTCTCGCCCTCGTTGTTCCTGTGCTATTGCGTCTGCGGCTGGATATCCCCGGTCCCAGTATTGCACGCTTCACAAATTTGTGGTACTGGTGGCAGATGAAGCGGGGCGACTTCCAGGTGACAAATCTGCAAATGCACAAAGAGAATGGTATGATATTCCCGCCATGTCCCGGTGCAGCAGTTTCGCATGTGTCGTGGCTTACATTATCATAGGCCCAGTTGTTCAGATTGCACCCCGATACTTTAGCATCTCAGACCCCGATGCACTGAAGGTCATCTATGGACACGGCACCAAGTTTGAAAAGGCACCTTGGTATCAATCATGGAAGATTGACAAGACGGAGACCAACCTGTTCATCGAAAAGTCAGCGGCCATCCATTCAGCTCTGCGTCGCAAAGTGGCTTCCATGTACTCCATGTCGTCTCTCATGAGCTACGAGCCATTCGTAGTCAACTGCATTTCTCTCTTCCAGGACCGGCTTCTCGAGAAGGTCACATCTGGTGAAGAAATTGACCTTGCAGTATGGCTGCAATACTATGCTTTCGACGTCATTGGCGAGATCACGGTAAGAATCACATCACGCGTCATCTGGCATAACTTGGACTGACATCCCGCAGTACGGCAAACGATTCGGATTTCTTGCAAAGGGGGCTGATATCGATGGCATGATGGCGTCTGTGGACCAGGGTCTCGCGTTCTTTACATATCTGGGCCTTTTTCTGTGGCTGCAGCCCCTCGCCATATTCTTGTTCAACCTCGCGTCGTCGTCCCAAACATTCTTGGTCAGGTTCATGCTGAACAATATTGCCATTGCGAAGCAGACCGCCGATGACACGGATGAAGAAAAGTCGACATCAATGACCATGAAGCTCGTCAAAGCGCAGCAAAAAGACCCGGGAAATATGAGTGATGCAGAGCTCCTCACGTTCACCGCGAGCAATATTGGTGCTGGCTCTGATACGACCGCCATCGGCCTGAGCTCGGTCATTTACTACCTGTACAAGTCACCCAAGGCGCTGAAGAGACTCCGGGATGAGTTGGAGGCTGCAGAACTAGGAGAGTATCCGTCATTCAAGGATGCCCAGAAATTGCCCTACTTGCAAGCGGTTATCAACGAAGGCCTGCGTATGCATCCCGGTGTTGGTTTGCCTCTCTTCCGGACGGTCCCGACCGGTGGTGCTGAAGTGGCCGGAAAGTTTTTTCCACCTGGTGTAAGTCTTTCCCATTTTTTTCTCTTGACCAATTAGTGGACTGGAAAATCAACTAACCGTATGTTTTGTGAGCAGGCTCATGTCGGTGTGAATGCATGGGTTCTGCACCGCAACCCTGAGCTTTTCGGTGCCAACCCAGATGAATTTCGACCAGAGCGGTGGTTAGAGGCAGACGAAAACCAGGCCCGAGTCATGCAACAGAGCTTCATGTCCTTTGGGCTCGGTTCGAGAACGTGCATTGGCAAGAACATATCACTGCTTGAAATGTATAAACTCATGCCTGTCCTAGTCCGGGAGTTCGACTTTGAGTTTAATCCAGAGGTAGCCAAAGGTTGGAGGGTGAACAACAAGTGGTTCGTAAAGCCAGTGGGCTTCATGGGCAGAGTCAAGGCCAGAGCAGAGGAGACGACGTAGTAGGTTTCATGGCGAGAAATTTACTGGTGTCGTGTCTCACCTGATTTTAAAAGTATGTCAGAAGCTTCTGCCCCAAAGAGAACTGATCTGTGACTTTAGAGACATCGCATATCAGAGAAGGTATTTAGTTAGGTAGTAAAAATGGATTCTACCCAATGAAGAACTTATTGGGCTTTAAAAAAAAAAAAAAAAAAAAACCTTTCCAAAAATTCGAAACGAAAACACTTCTCCAGATGAACCGCCCATTTCTGTTCTCTATGACAATTTTTTAAGACCTTAGTCTCTTCTGAATCGAATTCGAATATGCCCAACAATAAGAAAATCGTCTTTTTGTGCGTCGGGTATACATTACATGAACAAGGCACTGCCGCAACATGGTGGGGAGCTACAGTACAAGATGTAATTATATTCAAGTGGAGTAAATTTGCCAGTATCTATAAAGAAATACATTGCGCGTTGTCCCGTATTAACCTAGTTGTAGTGCTTCGTCTTGATACCACCGACAATCTCCTCCTGAACACCGGACCCTTTGGCTTTGAAAATGTCCGAAACTCCGTAGGCGCTGATGCGAGCCCGCCGATACATCTCCGACGTTGGCTCGGTACCTGGGTCGAAACGGCGCTCAACACCAGCGTCACGGAGCACAGACGACTCATCTAACAGGGTATTGATCTTGACATGGTCGTTGGGCACGACAAAGTAGAAAAGGCCGCAACGGTCTTGGTTGCGCTGGTCAGCGGGCGGACGGCACACACGGTGGATCGTGGCCTTGTAGTAGCCACCCGTCCACCACTCCATCATCTCTCCGGCGTTAATCACCATGGAGCCAGGAATATGCTTGATCCAGCGCCACTCTTTAGTGTGATGATCCATCAGCTGCAGCGATGCCATGGGCTGACTAAACAGCATTGTGATGGACCCAAAGTCCGTGTGGCCCTTGAGCCACACACCCTGAGTCTTCTTCATGTCGTCTTCATCGTGGTCGTGAAAGTACATCATGTAACGGTACCATGAGTCATCCTTGACTTCGTAGCGGTGCCGGTCGACAAAAAAGTTCTCAGGGAGGTCCAGAGAAATGGCAAAAAGTGTAAGAAGACGGTACAGGACCACCCTATGCAAATGCTGGCACATGGCATCGGTCTCGTCACGGAACGGAGTCCACGTCGATGGGTGCTCCTTGAGTGCCAGGTCGCGGTTCCAGTTGTACTGCTCAATCTGGTCCTTGACGCCCTGGTCGATTGTCCAATAACTGCGCAGTTTGAAGCCCTGGTACGAGCCATCCTTCTTCATCTGGCCCTCGAGGCGGCGCTTCTCTTCGAGCGGGGTCTTGGTGAGCACAGTATAGCCAATATCCACTTGCCTCTCGATATCTTTCTCGGAAAGACCGTGGTTGACGACGTAAAAGAATCCCTGTGTGCGCATGGCCTCGTTCAGCTGCTGGGAGAGCTGCTTGCGTGCCTCGGGGCCGTCGTCATAGGTGGACAGATCAAGTTTGACCAGGTCGGCGAAATCCAGGGGCTCTTTTGTCTCCTGGACAGGAGTAAAGTGCTCCGGTGTGTGTGTGACAAGGCTGGGCATTGTGAGTCTGTGGTTAAGAGTTTGATACTGTAGATAATCGATCAAGTGGTGGAAATTAACTTGAGTAGTTGCCGTCATATCACGACCAAACCTTTAGCTTTAAAGCCCAACTTCGATATAACATTTCACAGCCGATATCACGACGCCACCACTATGCCGATATCTCAAGCCTATGCAACAATCTGAAGCATATAACCGGCGGTCATACATCGTGAAGGCAGTATGGCAACGTCCCAATAGGACTCAAAAACAGCCTGTGGGGCGTGTGGGGGTCCCCCACATGAACGGCTTTGCCTGCGATCTCACGATGAAGATTGTATTGGCCCATTCAAAATCCCCACCGATGTGAATGTCTATGATGGTTGACGACATGGGAAAATGTAAAGGTGATCATAAAGAAAAAAAAATACAAGCAGAATAAACTTTGAGTTCCCTGGGTGGCCTGTGCTGGTGAAGAAATCTTAGTCAAATCTTAGTCATTTCAAACGAAGCACTCACACCGAAGCGATGGACAACCCAACCAGAATTATTCTGAACTGGATGACATAAACAATGGAAATAAGGGCGAGATTAATATAGAGATGTTGAACGAAAAATATAGTTGAATAGGATGATGACAACTGGGATGATACTTTTTTAAATAGCACAGGGTCTGTCTACAAATTGTCACGGGAGTGGTTTATGTTGATGTTGGCCATCAGTGGCTGTGGTGGCTGATTTTACTGTGCTATATTTTATTTAACACGTAACTCGTTTCCAGGGTGTATCTGTTACTTCTAGCAACTTTGCTTGTATGTGGTACACGTACATGACCTTCACTTGTCACAGTACGCGAGCGGTCATATGAATTTTCACTTCCACCGCTTCCGAAGATTGGTGGTGGCCATTCAATTTTGAACTACAGATGACAGCATCTCTTTTCTGAAATGACAGCATTAGGGAAAATATCTTTCTATGGCTCTCATTGCGCGACAGAATTGAAGCCGTGCAGAAATGGAGCTTTGACGTCTGTGTAGAACCGCGACCGCCAATAAGCTTATTTCAACGTAAATACTTATTCACCATTTTATATTGCTTGCTTTGTCACACCAAGGGCTTTTCGGCCGGTACTGCCGTCAGTCCCTGATTTTTTTCTTTTCACATGCAAATATGGCACATATTTATTGGCAGAATGTCTTTCTGCTGCGTTTTTTTTTTTTTTTTTTTTTTCAAGCAGTTCGGATGACGTTGTACAAGCCCTGCATACGACGTAATTACATTGATCGCTTTCAACAAAGCACTATCACAAGTACACGAACCACATATTATTTAAGTTTACGAATTTTTACGGAGTTTTTAATATAATAAAATGATTCATTTTATTATTAAACCTATTTTTATTTATAAACTACGTAAATAAATATTTTTATTATAAATTTAAATCAACCACGTAAAACTTTCCAACAGCTTAACCTCTACCGCGGCCACTTCGTCCACTGGGTTGGCGCTTTTACTAACGATAATACGGAACGTACCAGCTTCGGCTAGCCACTTGTCTTCCGTCTCACTCCAATATGAGAGAGCGTACTTATCGAGAGACACCACGACAGTTTCAGTCGACCCTTTGTCAAGCCACACCTTCTTGAACCCTTTCAGCTCCTTGATAGGACGCTGCACACTGCTCTCCACGTCTGAAATGTAGACTTGCACAATCTCGTGGCCGCCACGGCTGCCAGTGTTGGTTACATCGACACTGACATCACACCGTACATCACCACCGACAGGAGTCACTGTCTTTGGTGCAAGCAGATTCGAATACTCAAAGGTTGTGTATGACAGACCGTAACCAAAATAGAAGAGAGGGTCGTGCAGAGTCTTCTCATAGTAACGGTGGCCGACAAAGACGCCTTCACCATAGAAAATCTCATAGTCAGACTTTCCAAAATTGAGGAATGCGGGCGAGTGCTCAAGAAGCTTGGGAAACGTGACAGAGATGCGCCCACTAGGATTTGTCTTTCCAAAGAGAATATCGGCGATGCCGTGGCCAGTCTCCTGGCCGCCATACCAGGCATGGCAGACGGCCGAAGCTTGTTCGAGCCAAGGCATCGTGATTGGGCATCCTGCTTGTGTGACGACGACCTATTGGATTAGCACGATGCTGAAACATATAGCCCAGAAAGGATTGAGCTACTGCGTGTCGGAAACTTCTTACAGTTCTTGGATTTGCTTTGACGACTTCTGTGATGAGGCGGTCCACGTGCGGCGGCAGCGCCAGTGTCTGCCTATCTGCTGCTTCCGTCTCGTAGTCCTTGTTGAGGCCGGCAATGACAATGGGAACATCAACTTCCTTGGCCAGGTCGACTGCCTCGGTAAGTGCAGCCTCCTCGTTGAGTTTCTCGGTGCAGCCGAAGCGCAGCCCGCCACGGTTGAGTGCCCCAGCACCGGCTTCAAACGCTTCGTTCTTCAAAAACACCATGATTTCGTAAGACTGGCCCTCCTCGACAGAGAGGTCAGCCGTGACTTCCATGCTGGCGCGGTCGAACATCGGTGTCGACATGGTCTTGGGCGGCTGGCTGGTCCACAGGTCGATCACCTCTTTGCCGTCGACGTACATCTTGGCCTTGCCAACAACACAGAGGCCAAGCAGAATGGTGGTGGTCTTGGGCGCGGTGTAAATGGTCGACACTTTGAGCCAATAGTGGGCTCCAATGCCGTCGGGAACGTTGTCGGCAAAGTACATCTGGGCCTGCTCACCAGTCATGGTAACAGTCGGCTCGAGACTGGGGTCGCTTTCCGGGTCGGTGGCATACCAATGCAGGAGGTAGCCCGGCTGGTTCGTGCCCGGAACATGAATGTCAGTCTCCATGTAGGGGAGGAAGAGGCCAACTAACACAGCGATGAAGGGTATTAGCGTGGAGCTGCAGGAGGGGATGCAAAGACAAGGGAAAGAAGGAGATCTTACCAGAACAGCCCATGGCGGTCTTGATGTTTTCTTCGCCAACAGCTTCCTTGATAGCATCCAGTGGCTGAGAGATGTAGTAGGGCCGCAGATCACCAGAGCCGCCGCCGCTGGCTGCTGTGGTGGTGACGGCCGGCCCAATCAGACCATACGTTTGCTTGGTCGTGGGATCCAATGGGAGCAGATTGCCCTCGTTTTTGAGAAGAACAACCGAACTGCTGGCAAGCATGCGGCACAAGTTCTTCTTGGCCGGCGTGTCTCCGTACTGGGCGGTGTCGTCGCTTCGATGCTTGTGTGCTATGAGTTTGTTGACGAGATTGAGCAGGTTGCGCACACAGTAGTCAATGGATGACATCTTGAGCTTGCGGCTGAGAACTGCGTAGCGCAAAATATCACCTCGCCATCGTGCAGGCCCCGGCATCTCCAAGTCCAGACCGGCAACTACGGCCTCGGTCGTGCTGTATGTGCCAAACCAGTCGCTCATGACCAGACCGTCCCAGCCCCAGTCCTGGCGCAAAACCTTGTTCATCAGCCAGGCGCTCTCGCTGGCATGTGTTCCGTTGATCTTGTTGTAGGACGTCATGAAGGACCACGGGTTTGCATGTTTGACGGCTAACTGGAAGGGAAGGAGGTGTGTTTCACGCAGTGTTCGCTCCGATGCCACAATTGCGTCTTCGGTCGAGTTCGTGGACTGGTCGTGAGCAGCAAAGTGCTTGATGGAGCAGGCAACACCGCCGGCCTGGACGCCATTGACATATTCGGAGGCCATCATGCCGCTCAGCCAGGGATCTTCGGCAAATGCCTCAAACCCTCGGCCGATCAACGGCGAGCGCTGCAGGCACACCGTTGGGCCGAGGAGCACATCATATCCTCGCTCCTTTGCCTCGAGCGCCAGCATGGCGCCGGTCTCGCGCATCAGTCCCGTGTCGAAGGTCGCTCCCATGGCCGTGGCCGAGGGAGTCAGCATGCCTTTGGGCTGGACGCGTGTTGTTAGTATTTGCCGGGTACACCCTGCTGTTGATAAAGCAACCTACTCCATTGAAGAATGCAGTGCCGCGGACACCGTGAGGCCCGTCTGTCGTCTAGCATGGTCTGTTAGTGGATGGTTCCTCGTCGAGTCAATCATTTGGGCCGGCGGGCAGGATGCAACACTAACGGTCAAGGACGGGATTCCGAGTCTGTCAATGCCGTGTGTCTGCCAGTTGTTCTTGCCTGACAACAGCTGGACCTTCTCTTCCAGTGTCAGCTCAAGAAGAACCTTGTCGACGTCTATTAGAACAACCATGATGCTGTTTGGTGGATGGTATGCAGATGTGTGGACCTGAAAAGTGACCCCGATGTCAACACGTCAGTCCATGTGTATTTTATATGATGTCAACAAAAATGAACCTGACAACAAAAAAAAAAAAGACAAAACGAAAAAGAATTAAAATTAAAAAATTAAAAAATTAAAAACAAAAAAAATATACAAGAACCAGCACAGTCATTCCGCATGAGACGGTATGTCAAAGAGGATGGGGTTGCCAATGTAGTAAGCTCCCCCACAATTAGCCCGCGGATGTCGGAGTCGGCCAAGATGCCGGCGCCAGTCCAGCATCGATCTGGGTTGCGGTTGACTCAGGCTTTCAGCAACTGCACAAAGTGGGCTTGAATCCTTCCAGGTCCGCGGAATGTGCAACATCCACGAATATAAATTTAGCTGCGTCAATCTCACCGTGGAATATTGTCACCGGACGGCGTACTAGACTAATCGAGTTTGTTGCTTTCTTAGGAGGCCAAGACAAAAGTAAGCGCTAGGCTATTTGCACTGTCTTTCCTACGATAGATACGTGTCTGCGACTATTCTGCGGCTATTTGACGTCATGCAGACAAATAGGAGTTGGAATTCGTGGAGGCACATACTTTTATGAGCTATATACACGCCATCTGGGTTACGTCTACACCGGGGATCCTCCCACTAGCCAATGCATCCGAGGCCCTGGAGTTCAGCTTGGTGAGTATTTCCATTAAGCGAGTAAAGCAGGTTCTCGCCCGTGCAAGTATTGTCTCGTTGCTTGCCGTCTCCATGATTTCCAGCAGGATGCTTCCTACGCAGCGGACTCGTTCTACCTGGAAAATCAAATAAATTGTCAGCGGAAAAATCGACAAAAGGCCAAGCTCAGAGAAGGAAAACAACAAACATACACTCGGTTCTCCTTTAACCTGATGGTAGACAAAGGGGATTTCTTCCAGCTCCCGGAGAAAGTCCAGAACCATGTCAATCTTCTTCATCTGAATGGGCAACGGGGAGTTTGTCATGCCCACAATGTCGCATCGATCATGCTCGATGCACTTTTGTAGAATGAGAAGACGCGCACAGTAAAACGACATCATGATTGTGCATCTCTGTACCCAATAGGCCCGTTGTTGAAAGTCATCCCAATCGTCGTTTCCAGGGGTACTGTTGCAGCTGTTGCTTCCGTGTTTGATTTCTGCAGCGATCAAGCTCGGTGTCCGCAGCCACGTGGGGAGATGGTCAGGAATGACGCTGAATTCCAGGTATGCCTGTGTCAGACTGTCATCGATATGCTGTCGGCCTCCGTCAACTTCTGCCCCTGGTGTGAATGGTCCCGGGCTCAACAGCGGCGGCGGCGTTGATATGCGGCTGATTAGCCCTGCCGCTGCAGACCACAGACGTGGCATGGCGTGGATCCCGTGCCGTAAATTTGCTTCAAACTGTGTCACGGCTGGTGACCGGGCTGCGTCAATCAGATGCGCTGAATGCTCGACGTTGCTGAGAAGAGTCAGACCCCCCGGAAAACAGTCATTGCGAAGAACAGACTCCCGGTTGCCGACCGCAAAGGATGCATTGTCTGCGGTATACAACGTCCAAAAACACGACCGGAAGAGCTGTCTCTCGACTGGGTCTTGTATTTTTTGAATGTTCGTCTCGCTGTAAAGGCCAAGTCGCAGACACAACAGAGATGCGTGCCCCAAGACGTGCCAGGCCAGCTCCGGACGGCCTGTTATATTCTGCAGGGCAGTCGACTGCAGGATGCGGATAATGATAGAGGATGCATTCACATTTTGGATTTCATGGTCCTCGATGGCTCGGCACGTCTCTCGAGATGCAACCAGAAACGGCCGCATGACCCCATGTCGACAAGGAAGCAGGCTGTCTGGTATGACGGACGCAACGGATGCACATAGCGATGTGATGAGGGCAAAGTCCCGGGCGCGAGACACAACGGGATAGCTGCTATCACTGGCGGTACTCTCGTCAAAAATGCTGTTCGCGCTCTCGGCCGTTTGTGCCCGGGGAAAGAAGAATGCCGCGTGATCCCGAAGCGTCGGCTCGTGGATGATGGGCGAGGCCGGAAATGTGTACTGTATGAACAGGTCGATGCATTGTTCTGCAATGTCGGCACCGGGCACAAAAAGCAGTGACGCGTCGATGGCGGCCAGGAGGGTCAGGTAAATGTCGCAAAGTTTGTCCTGCAGAGAAGGCGGTCGTCGTCCAGGGTCCGGGAGCCATGAGCTGGTGGTGGCAGGCGATGTCGACGATGGTGCCCATGGTGACGACGTCGCGACCGACAAGGTAATCGACTCGGTTGGCCTGGCTGGCTCTGGCACTGTCTCTGGCTGCACAGAGGCACCCAGCAACCCCAAGGCATCTGGCAGCACCTGGTCCAGACGTGCAACATTGACGGAATCGAGAGACTGTGCATGGATGACGGCTGTGTCGCGAACGACAGGCTGCTCGAAATGGCCATTGATCGGTGATCGCGTAGATCGTCTGCGTGGTGTCTTTGGGCCGCGCTTCTTGGGAATGCTGGTGTACAGACACTGTAGCTCCGAGACCTTGCAGTTGGAGCAAGGATTTGTGGAGTCGCATTTTGTCTTTCGTCTCCTGCAGTGGTCGCACGCGCTTCGTGCTTCGCTGGCCCGGGAGGCTGTCATGGGCAATCATGTATGGGCGGTGATGGCCAGCAGAAGCAAATTGGCCGTGGGTTGTCTTCTCTCTGTTTTGACAGGACGATGAGGTGAAGTTGTCGTCCCGCGGGGTGATTGTGGAGCTGGCGCTGTCTTTAAATTCAGTTGTCGAGAGCCGTTCGCGGTCAGACGGCCGGTTTCCGGTGACATTTTGGGGGATGCTTGGCATTCTCATAGCGGGTGCCGACGAGTACAGTTCCACCAATGATCGTTGGCAAAATACGCGGAGACAAGACCGCGCCCCTCCACAATTTCTCCACGGCATTACTCTACAATTCATAATGGCTAGTGCGAAATATTGTGAAAGATGGTATTGCCGTTTTGAGCATTGGCACTAACATGGCCATGGATACGGGTCAGGGTCCGAGAGTGTTGATGAATAAAGAGGTGACGTGCCGACTGCTATGATTTCTGTACCCAAACATTCGATTCTGCAATGGTCTGTCTCCCTTTCTAGCAGACATCCTAGGCATTGCCCCTTCTTGCTCAGCAATCTCCCCATTCCACAATGGCAGCCAGTCTCCTCTCCCCCGCCAAACCGGATTGGTGCAACATCAACGTCATCCATCGAAACGTGTTGCCGCCACGTTCCTACTTTTTCCTCTACCGGAGTCAGGACGAGGCTCTGGAAGATCATGCCGAAAATGCCTGTTCGGTCAGCCTGAGCGGCACCTGGAAGTTCCACCATTGTCAGAGCCCGCTCGACGCTCCTCAAAATCTCACGAACTTGTCGACAGAGAGCAGCAACTGGGACGACATCCAAGTCCCTGGCCATTGGCAGCTGCAAGGCTGGGGCAGGCCGCACTACAGCAACATCAACTACATCTTCCCGGCCGACCCGCCCAACGTGCCCTCCTTTCGAAACGAGACGGGGACATACGCTCGCAATTTCACCGTGCCAGCCGAGTTTCACGGCCAGCAGCTGCGCCTGCGTTTTGAAGGCGTCGACTCGTCCTTCCACGTCTATGTCAATGGCCACGAGGTTGGCTATTCCCAAGGCGCCCGCAATCCATCCGAGTTCGACGTCAGCACGGCTGTCGTCTTGGGCCAGGAGAACACCCTTGTGGTCCGTGTCTACCAGTTTTGTGATGGAAGCTACATCGAAGACCAAGACCAGTGGCGCATGAGCGGTATCTTCCGGGACGTGTTCTTGCTGGCTTTCCCAGAGGCTCACATTGCGGATTTTCATGTCAAAACCCTGCTCCAGGACGACTTTGCCGATGCGGTACTCGACGTCCAGGTTGAGACCCGCGGACAAGGAGAGCTGCAGCTGGCTTTGCTCGATAACAAGGGAGAGAGGGTGCTGGGAGCATCCAAGCACGTCGGTGATGGCGAGATGGCACAGTTTTCTCTTCCTCTTTCTAACCCACGACTGTGGACAGCCGAGGATCCGCAGCTCTACCGGCTAGTACTGGCCTTTGGTGACCGCTTTGTTGCCCAGAATGTCGGCTTCCGGCGCGTCGAGATCAAGGACGGCATCCTCCAAGTCAATGGCAAACGCATTGTGTTCCGCGGTGTGAACCGGCACGAGCACCACCCCGAGCTCGGACGTGCTGTCCCGTACGACTTCATGAAGGCGGACCTCCTGCTGATGAAACGGCACAACATCAACTGCATCCGGACATGCCATCAGCCTGCTGACCCGCGTTTCTACAAGCTGGCGGACGAGCTGGGCTTCTGGGTCATGGACGAAGCCGACTTGGAGTGCCATGGCTTTGTCACTGTGGACCGCGTCGCACTTTCGGAAAAGGACAAGGCCAAGAGCTTCACAGAGCGGATCGAGTTGATCTACGGGCGGGCGGCCCGTTGGACTACTGACAACCCCGTATGGGAGGCGCAGTACGTCGACCGTGCCGTGCAGCTCTTCCACAGGGACAAGAATCACCCATCCGTTCTGATCTGGTCGCTCGGAAACGAGAGCTTTGACGGCTGCAACACACGCGCCATGAGCAGCAAACTGCGCCTTCTCGATGACGCCCGTCCCATTCACTACGAAGGCGACCGCCGGGCCAAGTACACCGACATCTGGTCGCAAATGTACCTCGATCCGGACGAGCTGATCCGGCAAGTCACGGAGCTCGGGGTTGGCAAGCCGTTGATCCTCTGTGAGTACGCGCACGCCATGGGCAACGGGCCGGGCAATCTGGCCGAGCACATTGCTGCATTCTATGCCTATCCGCAGCTGCAGGGCGGCATGGTGTGGGAATGGGCCAGCCACGGCCTCAAGACCACGGATCCCGCAACCGGCAGCGAGGTCTACGCCTACGGCGGCTTCTTCGGCGACGCTCCCAACGACGCCAACTTTGTCATGGATGGCCTTTGCTTTTCCAACCACACACCGTCGCCCGGCCTCACCGAGTATGCCAAGGCCATTGAGCCTGTCCAGGTCCAGTGTGGTGTGACAGGCGACTCTGTCACCATCACCAACCGCTACGACACAGTCTCCCTCGACCACCTCGCATGCCACGCGTGGCTTGTCGGCGACCGCATAAAAACCCCACTGGGCGCCGTGGCCATTCCTGCCGGCGTCCTGCCGCACACAGAAGCGCGGCTATCAATCTCTTCTCTTGACTCTGCCTTGGACAACGTCAGCGGTGAAGCCTATCTGCTCTTGCAGTTCAGCCTTGAACAGTCTACACTGTGGGCGCCGAGCGGACATATTGTCGCCACATCACAAGTTCAGCTACGAGCACCTTCTTCTGCAACTGCCGCCAAAGACATCTCGGCGAGTACTGTGCCCCCCAGTGTCGAAGAGCGAACGTCGGACCTCGTCATCTCGGCAGGCACGTCGACATGGACCGTCTCGCGCTCCCAGGGCAAGCTTACATCCTGGACCAAGGATGGAACAGAGCTCCTCCAGCCCGGGCACGTTCTGGAGCTTGGTATCTACCGCGCCACGACAGACAACGACAACCGCAAAGAGGCCCTAGAATGGAAAGAAAAGTTTGTCCATCTGAGCAGGGACGAGCCGCGCCATGTGTCGTGGGCATCAAACGACGACGATCTGTCCGTGGTGGTGACGGTCGAGAGTCGCATCGCACCTCCATCCATGTCGTGGGGCTTCACATCGAAGACAATATACACCTTCTGCTCGGGTGGCAGCCTGCGTCTAGAATGTTCTGGTGAGCCAATCGAAGCGATTGACTTCCCGCCCAACTTTCCCCGGCTCGGATTCAGCTTCAGCCTCGCCCCTTCTTTCCAGAGCGTCGAGTGGTTTGGCCGCGGCCCGGGTGAAAGCTACAGCGATAAGAAAAACGCACAGCTCTTTGGCAACTGGTCTTCCACTGTCGACAATCTATTTACAGAATACGAGTGTCCTCAAGAGTCAGGCAACCGCACGGATGTCCGCTGGGTCAAGTTTCTGTCCTCGGCCGGCTCGAGCGGCGCAGGCACCACATTGAAGGCATCTTTTGGGACACAAGAAGGCTTCAGCTTTGCCGCAACGCACTACACACCCCAGGACCTGGACGGCGCCAAGTACCCATTCCAGCTACATGCCAACAAGAAGGACTACGTCATCGTTCGCCTCGATGCTCAACATCACGGGCTCGGCACTGGCTCGTGTGGGCCCAAGACCCTGGACAAATATGCACTGAAGCCCCGGCCGTTCTCCTTCCACATAGACTTTGAATAAGTGATGTGTGTAGACTCAGCCATTGGCTTAGGGTGGCGGCTGTGGCAGATAAATATCAGAAGTAGCTTAGAATGTTGAAAATTAATTATGTTCAATTGACTGTTTGCTTGTGCCATTACGATTTTGTTGGTGTTGTGTTCATGTCTTAATTCTATCCTTCGTACTATGTGCCTCTTGTAAGATGTTCCTCGCTGCTTAATATTTCTGTATTTTTGATACACAAATTGTGTATTTATTACTATCGCTATTTATGTTATTTTCATTAAGTTCATTTATCTTATTTTTAAAAAAAAATTGAAAAAAAAAAAATTGAAATTTTTTTTTTCTCGGGGTTTATCCTTCTTAAATTTGTTCATTGCAATATTTAAATTTCCTACAAATTTCTGTTCAATTTGTTTTTAAAATTTTTTTTGCTCAATAATTTTTTTTCTCTCCACCAACTTCTGTACTTTGCTTCATTTCGACGAATATCTGTTCCGGTTCTTGTGTCACTGCACTTCAATCAAAGAGAAACTGATAAATAGATCTGTACTCATCTCTCTCAGCACATTAACCACGGCATCAATCTGAACGGTTACTGAAACGCGTAATCATCTGTCAATTATATGGGTTATCTTTATCTAATGACAGTGATTCACGAGAACGTGTCATGAAATGTACTATGTAAGAGAGCGGAAAGATCGTCACGGAAATCTGTCTTGCCTACTCAAACAGTCGTCCACTATTTGATTCCTAGACCTCCGCCTTCGAGTCGGGAACATCAGCGTGCATGGTGTTGAAGACGGTTTGCATATCCTTGGCTTGAAGACTCTTCTTTACCGGGTTCGGTGCGTTGAAAACCTCAGAGAGCTCCTCCAGAGTCCGACCCGCCGTTTCCGGCCAGGCAAAGTAGATGACGACCAGCTCGATGCAGTTCCAAGCAATGAACACACAGTAAAAGTAGTAGTGGATGTGCTGGAATGCAGGCCCGGACGAGTACTGGATGATGGCCGACGAGGCTGCAGTGACAAACTGTGCGACGGATTTGCCCTTGGCACGAGCGTTGGTACCCAAGCACTCGACAACGTACATAGGCGACATCGGTGTCCAGGCAAACGAATAGATGATGCCGAACAAGTAGATAAAGGCAATGGTGGCATTGCCAGCGGCCGAGTTGTCTGGGTTATCCGCAGCGAGCTTAGATGTAGGTGTGATGATAGCGAAGCAACACGTGATGACCGCGAGCGTGCCCATAAGCATCGGACGACGACCGGCCTTGTCGACTAGAAACGAGCCGGTAATGGCGGAAACAAAGCACAGTGGCGAGTTGATGGCGTTTAACAGCAGGCGCCGGCTCTGGGAAGTGATGCCGGCGTTCTCGAGGGCAACCGGCAGATAGTAGCTGGACACGGAGTTTCCGCTCCACTGGCTGAAACAGGCCATGGTCAAAACAGGGATCAGACGGCGGCGGTTCTCGTGCGTCTTCCATAGCTCCGAGTAGTCCCACCACTTCTTGTCTGAGCCGTCGGTGGAGATCTGGATTTCCATTTCGGCCAGCTGCAGTGCAACCAACGGGTGCTCTGGGTTGCCCTCGCCGTGGTAGCGTGTCAAGATCTTACGTGCGGCATCCTTACGGCCGTGGCTCATGTGCCAGCGCGGAGAGTCCGGCAGCGTCCAAACGAAGAGGACGATCACGCAGGACGAGATCAACTGGCAGTAGAGCGGGATGCGCCAGCCGCTGGGCTTATCCTTGGCGGCATAGACCACCCACGAGGCGACAATGGACCCGATGTACCTGTGATGTTAGACGAGGCGCGTGGGAAAAGGCGCATAAATAGTGGGCAGGGCAGAGTTACTCACCAGAAGCAGTTGTACAAGCCGCAGAGGACACCGCGGTAGCTTGGGTGGGCCAGTTCGCCGACATAGACCGGGCCACTGACATTGCAGAAGCTGACGCCGAAACCAAGCACGAAACGGCCGCCCATAAACATGCCATGGTTCTTGGCAGCAGCCACAATCACGGTGCCGACAATAACGAGTACGGCACCCGTGAACATGCCGGCACGGCGACCCCAGTAATCGTTGACTGGCCCGACAAACGGAACGGCACAGATTGTTCCTATGAATGTGTGTTAGGTGATGATGCGTAATGTTGTGACGTTGCAATGTCATAGGGGCGGGGGTGGTGACCGTACCAATGTTGTAGATGGCAAAGATAATTCCGGTGCTCGAAGAGGCCGATACCCTGATCCGTGTTAGATGCGGCTCTGTATGTGCTTGGCTTTGGGGGATGGACTTGCATGTGAAAGTATTCCAGGTACGAGTTCATGCCGTTGATGCCACTAGGAGAGAATAGATCGTCAGCAAGCTGGATCGCACAATTGTCGTTTCATTGTCGGAGAGCATACCCCATGACGGAACCGTCGTATCCATTCATGCAGGCGCACAGGTAGCCGACTAGGAGACAGCCATAAAGGCGCAGCATCGAGATGGTCCAGGGTGACACCTTGGTGTTCTCGGCGCGGTCGGCGATCATGACTGCATCTCCAACTGCGACCTGCTGGGGTTCCTCGGCCTGGTGTTCCACGGCAACAGCGTCCGGCTGCTGGTCGTCTGCGGGCTTGGCCATGGTAGGCTGTAGATATGTAAAAACAACTTCTATGTGTAGCGTGTGTAGCGGGCGAAAAAGATGAAGAGATGAAGACGAGAGACGAGAGAGTTGCTTGGACGTTTGATGCGGATGCTTGCCATGCTCGAAGGGAATCCCAGGCTGCAGAAGGATGGAAGATGAGAATTGTTTATATATTTGCCCCGAGCAAGAGCCGACATTGCATGTAAGGGCGAGGAAGCGAGATGTTGAGAGAGTATGGGAGCATGGCCGCGTCCTGTCCGCGTCTGGAGAAACAGAATCCGGGGTTCCCTCGTGGTCACGCACGTTTCTTTGGCAGATTTGCCCCCGTGGGGATACCCCCATATTTTCTCGTACGGCTGACGCCTCGTCCAGGGCTCGTAGGACAGGTCTTTGGCCGAAGGGGGCCCACTGAATAGGCTAGAATTGCCCGTGGACAAATTACGGAGAATGGTGGTAGACCGAAGGAACTCTTAGCGCCAAAAGTGTCAACAACAAGCACACTTAATCCTCCGCGGGCAACAAGACTGGACAAGGTCTTGATGTTGAGACGGCCGACCCGTGGGCAAATCACCAAATCACGCGGAAAAAATATTGAACAAAACAGATCGTGAAGCCAGGTGAGGTGCTCTTCCTCGGCTGTCCTTGCCAGAATAAAGTTGACGCTGTCCAGAGAGATCATGATATCCTCTTTTTTTTTTTTTTTTCATTTTTTGCCCTCGACAGGGATAGGAATTGCTCGTCTGAATTTTCCGTTTAATATGTTTTGCTGTTATTCTCTGTATCTATGCGACATATATTTCCTCGATACCAAATAATTACAGACTCGATCCAAGCATCATCGTCAACGCTGTCTAGCCTCCAAGTTTGCCACGCTCACACACACACACACTCCCTCTCTCTTTATCTTATTTTTTCGTTCCATTTTGCTTTATTATCTTTCTTTCTACCAGCTTCCATTTTAATCAATGGCGTATCTGTCCACGTTGGCCTCGTCTGGGGATTCCCAGGGTTACCCCGACCACCCACACCTCCGCATTGTGGGTCCGGGGACGACGCAGCTCTTTGTCGACAGCAAGCCTTTCCTCATTTTTGGAGGCGAGCTGCACAACTCATCGCTCAGCTCGGCTTCTTACATGGCTGAACACTGGGCCAGGCTCAGAGACAAGGGCTACATCAATACACTACTGGGCAGTGTGACCTGGGAAGCCATCGAGCCTGTTGAGGGTACGTATGATTTTGCCAACCTCGACAAAGTGGTTCTGGATGCAAGGGACCACGGCCTCCGTCTAGTGCTGCTGTGGTTTGGCAGCTACAAGAATGGCATGAGCACATATGTGCCGCATTGGGTCAAGACAGACCACAAACGCTTTCCGCGATGCCATGTGCTCAAGGCCGGCGGTGTCAAGCAGACAGTGGAGATGGTCTCTCCCTTTTCCCGCGGGGTCCTCGATGCGGATACGAGAGCATTCACCGCCTTGATGACACATATCCGCGAGCTGGACGAGCAACACAACACGGTCATCATGGTCCAGGTTGAGAACGAGCCGGGGCTGCTGGGCGACTCTCGCGATCGCTCGGCGGTGGCCAACGAAGAGTTTGAAAAACCTGTCCCGGTGGAGCTGTTGAAGCATCTTGCATCATCGCCAACCCATCCTGCGTTCCAGGAGCGATTTGGTATTATCAAGGTCCCCGACGGCGTCCAGCCCTCGTGGGAAGATGTCTTTGGCAAGGGAACGGCCGCCAACGAGGCGTTCATGGCGCACCACATCTCCAAGTTTGTCAGCCATGTGGCCGCAGCTGGAAAGCGGGCCTACCCTCTGCCCATGTTTGTCAACGCTTGGCTCAATGCAGACCGGACGTCGTACAGAAACGTACCCCAGAGCGGGGGAGGTGGCGGTGCAGGAGCCGTCAGCGGGGGAGTGTCCGCGGGAAGATATCCCTCTGGAGGTGCCGTGCCACACATGCTAGACATTTGGCGGCACCATTGCGAGGCAGTCTTGGACTTTTTCTCGCCGGACATTTACACGTCGGACTACCTGTTGAGCCTGCAGGACTACCAGATGGCACACTCAAGCAGTGTCCTGTTTGTGCCCGAGCAGCGCCGCGACGCATACGGCTGCAGGCGGCTGTGGCCCGCCTATGCACGGGGCGCCTTAGGTTGCAGTCCGTTTGGCATCGACACGGCCGATTGTGCTGTGGTTGGTCGGGAGTACAGGCTACTATCGCAGATCCAGCATCTCCTGTTGACGACCTCGCCGCGGGATCGATTTGGTTTCTTTTTTGATGAGGAACACGAGGTGCGCATGGAGCAGGATCGCGGATGCGGGCCATCGCCAGAGACATGGGTGCATTGCCTTGGGGGTGTGGAGGTCTGTGTGCGGCGGGCGTTTGTGTTTGGCAAGAAAGGACCCGGCGGCGGCATGATCATCCATCTTGGCGGGCTCAAGTTCATCGTGGCTGGCTACGGGTTCAATGTGACGTTCAGTGATGCCGCCAATAATGCAGCGTTTGTCGGCCTCTTGAGCATCGCCGAGAAGCAGGCGCTGGCCAGCGGCGAGCTTGCCACTCTGCGTCTGATGAATGGCGATGAGACTAGGTCGGGTAGCTCGGTCAATATGCCCAACGAGGACCCCGACTATGGCGACGGTGTTGTCCCTGTCACGATCCCCGCAAGGACGGGGTTGGCTGAGGTCGAGATCTACATGCTGCACGAGCCGTCCACGGATATTTAGACATGTATTATTACGCAGTAAATAGACCCCATGTACGGAGTACGACGGAATACGTCTTAGTTCACAGTGTTTAGAGATAATTGTGGGCCCATGCCATGCCGGCAGAATGGTGGGACTTACACGCGTACACAGTAACACCTGATTGGCGGCAACCATTTCATATCCAAAATCGAGGAAATCCGGGAGATGACGCGGTGACATACTGCGGCCGCTTCGCTGATGGAATTCGTTGACCGCGACAACCCGTATGGAAAATGTTCCCCCGGTCTTCTGTTTTTCAGTTCTTTTATTTTTCACACGACAAAGATCCCTCTCCAAGTATAAATTGAGTAAAAACCCATCGTCAAAATGGGGTCTATTCCAATTAAACAACCCGACGCGCCACCTTGCAGACATCGACTGTTCAACAGTCCAGCTCCTACCCTGCCCATTCTCCTTTTCTTCATTTCTCTTTGTGTCTATTTGATTTTGCTTCAACCCCTCGACGGCATGGGTTGCACGACGGTTTTTGTGGCCGGAGTTCTCAGCCTGGCCCGCGCCGCCTATGCAATTGCGCCTATCCCCTCGCCTGAGCCCATAACCATCACCGAGCTCCCTCTGCCCCCAGTCCTGGGAAATACGTCCGAGGGCGCCTGCACAGCGGACTTAAACCCGCGTGGAACGGGCTGCATTGCACAGGCCGGCCTCAACAGTGGAAGTTTTCTTCCCGATGGCAGGCACTTGACAGCGGTGGTCGAGTTTGTCGGTGCACCTGCAGCTCCCGATCCCGCCCACATCTACTCGGGCCAGCAACTTTTCATAATCAAGACGGACGGCACCACCTTTTCCAACGGTGACACCTGGAAGTGCCTGACATGCGGTGTGCCGCCTGAGAACCGGGTGGGCGCAACAGCGCTGGATGCGTACCCGCAGACATTCATGGACGGAACACGGGCCATGGCTGGAGCCAACATTGTCGACTGTGGCTCGCACCAGCTGTCCAGTGACGACTGCACGCCGGACAAGGTGCACATCTATCCCGTCCGTCTGAGTGACACTGCCGACGACAATGGCACAGGGTCAGGCGCCCCCATCCGTGAGCTCCGTCTCCATCCCGATCAGGTGCATCTGGGCTTTGACACGTTTGTTTTCTCGGGGCCATCTATAGGAGAATTCTCCTACTACGGTCGGCTGCAGTTCAACGAGACTAGCTCCCGGTACGACGTGGTCAATGCCAGCGTCCTCATCAGCAACACGGCGCAGTCCGTCATAACAGTCAACGGAAGCGAGGTTGTCTTTGATCCTGAGGGCGTTGCGGTGGGCGAGCTGCGCGGTTTTACCGGCGACGGGAGCGAGATTCTCTATGTCGGCATGCCCGTTGAGTCGTGCAACATCGACATATTTGCGATCGGCATCACCACCGGCCAAGTGCGCCGTGTGACAGAACACCCCGGCTATGCAGATCCCGTCTCGTACTCGTACGACAACAACTGGTTTGTCGTGCTGGACACGCGCGGCACAGAGCGCATGGAGTTTCTGTCTGGCCTACGCACCGTCCCTCCTCTCACGGACGTTCTGACAGTTGGCGCCGTCTCTTCCGTTCGTAACAACGGTGTGCGTCGTTTCTTCCTTCCGTGGCTACTCGACCACGATGGCGATCGCCAGCAGTACTTTGGCCAGCAGCTCAACGGTGACTACCCCACTACGCCCGGCGGCGCCAACGACCCGTATTGGAACGCCGGCGCCGACCCACGATGGTCGCCGGACGGCACACGCGTTGCATACTACGAGATGTTTGCCGTGTCTCCGTCTTGCGGCGGCAACAACACACTGCCATGTGAGCCCAACCCATATCCAGATGGTCGACAGGTGCGCGTCATGCTGGCTGAACTCACGTCCCGCACACCCACAACGCCGCCAGTCATTCCCGAGTACTCCGACGAAGTACCGTGGGCGGTCCCGTACACACCAGGGATGTCGATGCCCTCCTTCACGCCAGTTCCCAACGGGATGTACACGCTGTACGGCGCGCAGGGAGGATACGCCAACGTTACGTTTACTCTCGCCACGCCAATCTCGAATATTGCAGTCACCTACCACGACTACACCGCCGACGGCCTGAACGTCCTCAATGGCTACGAGAACGTCACATCGAATACGCTGTCCATGACATTGTCGAGTTTCGACTGGTTCTCGGATCTGACCTTGGAAGGAACAAACGGAGTGGGAACGAAGAAGACAAGTGCAGATGGCTTTCATTTCCACATTGATGTGATGACGAATGAGTTTACTGCTAGCGGTACACTAACAACAGTTGTCGACGGTATTACGTATAATCAGCCGTGCAACGGGTGTTGAAAACAGCGTGCTCAATTATTCGTAATATGAGAGCATGGACTATCACCTTCACTCCATAGCAAATAACTATTATGTGTTTTTGGATCCGTTTATTCAATATAATTTGGTATTCATTACTCTGGTTTTTCACGACGTTATTTATTTCATTTTATTTCATCTTCTATTTTCATCTTATTCCGATTAGAAAGGTTATTAACTTTAGACGTGCATAGATATATACTTTGGGAACCAAAAAAAAAAAAAAATCTGCAATAGTTATTTAATATCACATAATAAACACCGCATCCGCAGGCGACGAATACAAAATCAAGATAAATAGATTGGATTGGTATAAACAAAAGTAGAAAGGTTACTCATATGAAGGTAGAAAAGTGCAAGTCAGAGCCATTTCCTTGAAATGTTATTCTCTCCCTCCCGGGCAGGCACAGACAAACGGGGAGAGGGGAGCAAAACACATGATCCCGCCTCTCGACACGGACATTAACCTCATATGTAGTACAATCCTCAGTGGCCCTTTGTTTCCACGCCACGTGTACTATTCCTACCGGCTCCCCATCGACTGCTTGCATAGGCACACTGGCGTTGAATTCCTTGTACAGGTGAATACGTGGTCGGATTTCGACACCTTTCCATCCCGGTGTGGAAGGCTTAACGCCAGCAACCTCGGCGACAAATTCATAGAGAGGAACGCTGCCCCACGCGTGGCAATCTGAGCGCTGGGCAAGATCGTCCTCAACCCAGGTCGTGACGCCCAGATCCAGCTGTGCGAGCCAAGGCGACTTCCAGAATGCGTGAAAGTGGTCGTTGTAGACACTATCGCCGGCAATGCTAAGAGCGCGCATTGTGTAAAAGGACATGGCAATTGAGGCAGGAACAAACTCGCCAATGGCTGTGCGCTCCATGGTTTGGCGGAGCAGCTCTTGTGCGGCACCGCCACTCACTGCTCCGCTGAGCACGGCCCAGATTTGGCAGTGTTGGCTGCGTGGTGGTGCAGGAGAAGCGCTGCCATCCGTCTGGGCCGAGACAAGGCTGTCCGTGTAAAAGGCGCCGTCAAAACAGTGCTTGTTGACGGCCTCTGTGACCAACTTTGCTCGCTGTCGGTACTCACTGGCCAAGGCTGTCCGGCCCAGTGTCTCAGTAACTAAACGAGCCGCAATCTCCAGAGTGTATGCATACATTTGATTTGTAAACGTGGAGATGCCGGTTCGCTCACAGATAGGCGGGCTGCCGTATAGCTTCCACTCGTCGGTCCAGTCAACAAAGTTCCAGATGCCAGGACGCCCAATGTCGGAGCGGACCAGCTGCAGATCGGAGTCGATGCGCGTGGCGAAGTAGGACAGCACGGCATCAATTACGCCAGCAAACCGGGCAAGAAAACGTGCGTCACCAAAATAGTCCCAGTGATCGCCGAGTATACAGATCTAATAAAGAGAAAAATGCGGAATGACCTGTCGGCGGTGGGACGGAGCGCGGCTGGCTGTCAGTCCGGTACTCGGCTGGAACGTGTGGTAGAGTTAGACGATGGCCTGGCGTGCAAGCCGGTCGTCGCCGGAAACGCAGTAGGTGAAGAGTGCCGAACTGCGGGTGTCCATGGCGTACTGTATCTGCTCGTAGAATGGACAGTCCTCGTAGCAATCGTGTATACAGTTGATGAGAGTGCGTAGGCTAGTCGTCCACAGAGCATCGACAGCATTACCGTCAGTCTTACTAGTTGTCTTATAAGTTGCCCCGGGAGCTGCCGCAATAGTGGCCCGTACATCGAGTGGATAATGCACGGTATCAATGTCGATGTTATAAAACACAAGCTCGGAGCCGGCACTAACGACAATGTCCACTTTCATAAAGCGAAAGGTACGGTAGTGGAAGGGCTTAAAAACCTCTTATTATGTCTCATCAGCTAAATAACATGGCCCAGTAAAAGCAGCCTAGCCTTATAACTCGTATAAGTCGTAGGGGCCGATTAACTGCTTAGTTTAGTCTCGTCGGTGGAGCTTACGTCGGATTCCCTTGTAAAGATCAAGCTCGTCTTCATAGCTCTCAGAATATGTTAGGCGGATAAAGCTGCCAACGCCATCGGCCGGCCGTCGGAATTATACACGTAAAAAAACCGTAGTGTACGCCGCTGTCTCGAGCTTAAAACAATGCCGCGAGCCTAGCGTAAGTCGAAGGCCGTCACCGTATTAACAACTACTACATTTTATGTCTTCACCCCCTCTTCTCTCCACAAACAGCAAGTCCTACCATTCCTCGGGCTAAATATTACTCCGTAAGTTGTACATAGCTATAAAAGACGATAGTTAGACGCGATAAGGTAGAATAAAACGTAATGACAAATTCCACGGCGGTATATTACCCGTCGAGTTTTTAAATCCTAACACTTTTATAAACATCTAACATAACGGAACGTTAATATCTTATCGTCGATAAGCCTCGTAAGTGTACAAGAACAAGTCCTCGGGTTCATCGACACGCAGTATGATAAATAAATCGACCGTAACCTCCCATAATACGTCGGTGTAAATATACTCGGTATATCGCTTGCCTTTTTCTTAACCTTTTAACACGATTACTCGTAAACCACCTAAATAAAGACGGAGGAAAGAAAGTGCGTATTAGGTGGCACAAAATAACCGGAGCATATACACGCCGATGTAGTTCTCACCTTTACGGAGAAACAGTGTAATATCGGCCTCGTCGTAAAACCACAAACTCTAGTCGCCCTTAATAAGTCCAAAGAAAACAAGTTTATAATTAATGTAAAGTTTATATTTTATATCGGCCGTAATATAAATTTTAAGACTGGTTGAAGGCTTGCCTTTAATAGAAAATTGTCTACGAAAGTGAACAAACAGGCCGGCTATATCCTGTTGTTATTCAGGGAAGGTTGGATACTATATTTATATTCGGTCAAAGGTTGTAAACATCTTATGTAGTATTTAATTATCGGAAGGTAGAATAATAATTTAATTAAGTAGTTAAAGTAAATTAGTTGTGTTCGTTAATATAATTTATTTGTATTTGGCTGTGAGGTAAACGTAAAACATAATAATTGTCTAGTCCCTTTTATATTCTCTTTCGTTTTCTTTTATTTTAAAATAGCATACTAATAATTAAAGACCGGAAGTATTAATATTTCTTTTATTTAACCGTAAATTCCTTTTTATTTTTTTACTTCCTTTTTTTTCCCATTACCGCAACTATATACTCTTTTCTCCTAACGAATATCTAGTTTTACTTACAAAGCTATACAACGCAACGGGTCAATCCCTAACAAAATTCAACTAACGTAAGTCTACACTCCGTTAACTTAAACCTAAACATTTATTCCCCTCTCCGTAACATACTCTCCGTGGAACTCCGTGGAACTCCTAAATTCTAACCCGGACTGCCATTCCGAGGAAAGAAAAACAAGCAACATCCACTCCGTACGCCAACCTAAAAATACAAAGGAATATAAAGCACAAACCAGAAACAACATAATAAAAAGAAAAGTAACGAAAAGAAAAGCTATAAAGAAAGACTGTAAAACATACCCCCCGTATATACTTACGACGACTATAAGCGACGTAAAATAAAATACGACGGTGTTAATCTATATGCTAATTACCGTATCTCCCGGCTGGCCTGCGGATATAATACTACACCGACGAAGACAGGACGCCGCCGTACTCTTATCGCGTTAACAGCTTTACGAATACCCCCAGTTATTACGACGCCCAACTCTAAAACAAGTTATATCCAATCTACAACGTCTACCAGTCCGACGTCCCACCAGTCTTTCCAACCGGTGTTAGAGACCCCGTAAGACGAGACTAATAACCTTAACCGTAGTTTATCGCAAAGAATACCGCTACCCGTCCCTTTACCAACGACAGTTCCTGCCGTAGACGACGCCCGACAACCAGACAATGCAGCTACCACATCACCATTCGCGTTCACCTACAATCCCGGCCAAATACACACCGCACTTACGGCGTATATCGCCGCTCTCGCCTCTCCCAAACCTATCATCAACGTCGCCAACAGCTGCATTAACTTTTTTATACAATATATCTTTCCAAACACACCTGTTGCCCACAAGCCGACACTACAAAAGGGCGCCGCTTTACTCACGCCACCAGGCCTAGCCGTCTTTTCGAGCTTAGCCCCATCGCAACTGTCTTCGTCATCGTCGTCGTTTACCCAGCATAAGATTATACGCATACACAAGTTTTCTCTAGTTACTACATTATATACGTTTATCGCGTCACTCACTCCTAGCCCGTTTATCTCTCTATCGCCGGCGTCGAGAATTAACCTATCCCGGCCCTTCTTACTTACGTCTCACGCCATACTCGGCATTTACAAGGAGCATAACTTGGAACACCTAAACTCCACCTCCTTAACCATCCGTATTTAACACTCGGTTACGCTACAAAACACCACTGGCCGTGTAAAGGCATCGTACTAATACCACGCCGAAGCTACCTTTCTTACATAACGTCTACGCCTGTTTAACGAGGCTTCGCTACAACGTTTTTCACCCACGGAAACGCTTTAATTTTACACCTTGTTTTAGCTTCTATACCTTACTGACAATACTGCTACAGCATTTAAGACCCGGCCCACCTTGTTAAACAGACGCACTTTTCGGGGCTTATTCACACTTTACGAAGTAAGGGGAGACATAAACGGCGACATAAAGGTTGTCCCGCCGCCGCTTCTAAACATCACTAACAAAATAAACAGCTATTCGCTTAAACGCCGGCTCTTTCATAACTTCCGACTAAAACGCCAAATATAAACAGCTTCAATTAATCTCTTGTTTAATATAAAAGAATTCGTTACTTAAAAATAATCGGGTAATAACAAACAGAGCGAGATACCAGACGTCGACCAACCAAGCCATAAACGACGCAGTATTATAAAATTATCAAAGACGTACCTCTCGTTTTCTAATCTCGCTAATAATATACCAAATTAGCTGCGAAACCCCTATAATAGTTGTAAATCGCCGGATACCGACGTCATTACGTACTAGCGTGTCTGCTTCTAAACACAGCGAAGCAACATTATAACTATCTTTTATTACATACGTCTTATAATCCTTTAAAAATGTTTCGAGAGCAATCTGCCCGATATTATAAGGCTCAGCGGCGGCGCTTTTTCGTAAGCAACACGCAAAATCGAAATTGCCAAAGACTTTCTATACGAGCTGCAAATTGTTCCCTTTGTCTGCTTCCAGGTCCAAGGCAAGACAGCGGTGAGTACGACTATATAGCTCGTTTTATATTTCTTCTTTACCCGAGTTAATTATTCTCCTACTTTTCATCACCAGGTTAAACGGATCCGCCGAGTGGGCAGTATCTTGCTGGAGCTGATCCACAACAGCGAGAATAATACTATTGAAAGGATTGCTCGTATACAGTTCACGCAGCTCCTCAATTTACTCGCTCAACTTGACTTAAAGGCGTCTAACAAACTGGCCAAAGAATAGTTAACTAATAACGATTTATTAAAAATAAAACTAAATTAATTAAATAATCTATTTACTTATCTACGCTGCCAGTCTTCTTTAAATAAACCCATTTTCCGCCTTACACCTTATACCGGTCCGTTTTATCATACAATGGCTAATAAATAAAGTAATCAAACGTTACCTCCTTTACGGTCCCATTCAGGTCCGTACAAACCAGCCCAACGAATACACCCGTAAAGCTTCCCGGCCCGCCACACTCGTTTAAAAGAATAAATATATTAAACATAAAACTAATCCGCTTTATCCTTGTCTCTTCACCAACCAAACCATAAAAGAACCAGAGCTAATCCCCCCGAATCTCCAAAACCAATCGGATCTTCCCGTCATTAAACATCTATACTAAGTCTTACATATACTACAGGTCAAGGTCGCCATATAAGAATAATACCTAAAAGCTCATAATCATCAACTCGCGCTGTCCGTCTTAGTCGGCTGTTACGGCGAGGTAAAAGAAATTAAACCTTACGTAATACGCGGTGAGGCCGGCATACTGTCTCTCGTCGGTCGGGTTAAATACAACGACCGTCTCCGCCCGGTAAGAGAAATAAACCTGTCGTCGAGCTATAAGCGCCTATTCACGTTAAGATCTAACAGACTCGCGGCCGATAAGAACGAGACCGTTGTCGTTAACACGGAAGATACGGTCTAGCTTTAGTGTACGCAGCCACTAGAAGTTTAAATACAGCTCCGAATTACCGCCGTTTTGACAACCAAAATCGTACCTTTACTCTTTAAAGTACGTATTCTCGTCGTAGAAGCCCAGGAGCTCGATAGAGAAGAATAACACAAGCCTATTCTTAACGTAAAGCCAGTTATCCTCTTCCTAGTATACCTTTTAAATAGTAGTCTCTCGGCCTAAGATACACCGTCGACGTTGCGTAATTAGACGGCCAGTAAGATATACGAGATACGTTATAGTGTCGTCGGGCGTATTAACAATATCACCGTGTCCCGTGCGTTGGAGGGCGGTAAAAAGAGTGTCCCTCAACGTAAGAATATGCTTTTGCGGGTACACCTTGTACGGTCTATCCAAGCTCCGCGACTATGTAAGGGTATATATATAGTTGTATTATGTGCCGCCCTCTGTTATAAAGAGATAATACTACCCGTTTCGTTTATATAAGTGTGGCCTCTCGGCGTATTATATATTTATACCGTAAAAGATGTTTTTACGCGGGCCCACAAGTTTACCGCTTAAAGCTTTATACTCTTATAAAACGATACCGGCGAACAACTACGGTCTCCGGCGATAGTCTTACATTATATTAACAATCCACTTACGGCCGTCGTCGTCGTAGAACAGCGATAGGTTAAAGCCAAACGAATTAATGTAAGTAGGATCCGACCAGGGGCCCGTAATGGCCGGCGCCGTTATAAGAAAATTATGTATATCTTTAAAAGATCCCTCTTTACGTAGAACATCAGTGTATACGAGCCAGAACTACGAGCCGTCGTAAGACAAGCAAGGCGCCCACACGCCGCCGCCGTCCGGGTGTCCGCGCATATCGAGTTAACTCTTCCGGTCCAAGGGCCGTGCCACCAAAGTCCAGTCGGCCAGGTTGGTCGAATAGTAGATTTAAACGCCGGGATACCACTAAAATGTCGATATGGCAATATAGTAGTCGTTCCCTACACGCATAATAAATAGGTCGGGGCGGAACCTAAGGAGGATAAGGTTACAAACTTAGGGTATTATTCACGGTGGAGTAGTTTATAGTAAGTGATTAAAGAATTAAAATAAATAAAATTATTAAACGGAGCAGTGTTACTATCAATATAACAATCTTTATATTTAATCGCTGTTCGTAATAAAAAACGGTAAATATTAAATTATTATAAAATAATTTCTAAAAACTATTTTTTATTTTTATCCTTATTTTTATTTAACTCGTTTTATAATTAAAGTTTATTTTATTTTAATTATTTTAATTTTAATTTTTATACCTTTTTAAATTTCATTAAAACTTTCACATTTTAACCTTTTCTCTCTCTTTTTCACTATTTTATTATTGCTATATTTTCGCACTCGCTTTATTTCTTTTATAACTAAACACACCGGCTAATATTGACCCGAGCTGTCAGTCCTTATAACACGTCAAACCACACAGCTGGTAACACTAATCGTTTTATTTCGTTCCTTATATAAAAAACAAGTTAATAACCTTCCAACAAAGATGGCGTCCAGTCGTTAATATATCCCGCGGAAACGTTAATAAGCTTATCATACTATACAAAGTCTAAACCTATTCCAAGTTAAGCCTTACTACAAAGCCAACCCCAAGACTAAACCCCTCTTATACAGTGAACAAATATCCCTTGTAAAGCCCCTATAAAAATTTAAGCCTACAAAACGCTAACAAAGAGTGAATTATACCTAAAAGGACCAAGTACACAGCCCATACCGCGGAACACCGCTCCTTAATCGTCTTATAAATACCGTTGGTTAGCATTAAAAACTAAGCTCAATTGTATCCCGCGGAATGTTTCTTAAGCGCACCATCCTCAGTTTTTTTTCCCCTCCTCACTCCAAGGTACTCTACGGAGTACAATCTGGAAATCACATTAGACCCCATGGGGAGAAACACATAGACATCACGCGGCCGTGATTTTTCCAAGGTAAGTCACATCGATGTAACCGCTCAACCCTGAGACGAGCATTAGCAAGTTGCCCACCATCTTAACACATCGCACAAAGGCTTCCTCACACCATGCTCGAAGAGATCAAAGCAACTACGACCGATCGTTTAAAATATATATAACTCCATCTCCAGCCTCTCAATCAACATTATCTACAACATACCCTCAACCTTCAATCGAGTCAAGCTCTTAGACCAATTCGCCCTTCGACAGCCGCTACCTTTCCTTTTATCTTACCAAACCTACCCTCCCCTCAACCCAATCCTTACCCCCAAACGGCGCAAAGCATACAAAATAACACCGCCAAAGACAAACGCATCCGAAAAGCCAGGTATAGCACACCATAAAACGACGACTATAAACATAAATCTTACTACGGATACCGCGGATACCGTAAATACCACAGATACAGCCAAGGACAGCGCCGACGCGTTCGTTACCGACGAGCTAATCAAATCCAAATTCAATAAAATATCACCTACTCACACGCTCTAAGTGTTTCAACACGTCGCCCTAATCTCGCTCACAATCTACACGGGCTATATTTACGAAGGATTCGAGGTTTATCACAGTTCTCGTATACTATAAAGTAATACTTTAAAACAGGCAGTTAACTAATCACGGCATCGTATAACTCAAAACGGGCAACAACATCATTACGAACGCCGGCTTTATCAAACAGTTTAACAGACATAACGATTCTAAAGTCGCAGCTCTTAACTCTACCTAAAGTACAAACAAAAGACAACTCGACGCCACCTAATACAGCCGGTGATAACTTGACTAAAATCCAAATACTAACCACAAACCACTGCAGTTTCAACTTAGAGCTCTCTCCTCGTATATAAAAACGTGTCGATATCAACCAATATAAAAGGCCCCTTACTAACAGTACAAAATGTTAACCAAGTTATAACGCTTATCTACATCTCCTAATAAACCATATCGACACACTATCATTAACAGACACCTTGCTAAAAAACATCTAAAATCTAACATTACGTAGGTTCGCTAAAAGATTCGGCCGCAAAATATACCTCTACCTTACCTAGGTTTAACTCGTTGTTATACGTAGTCCCACAAAACGAAGGTGGCGGTAACAAACTGCGCGCAAACACGACAATATAATAACTAACATCTTTAAAGCTGTGTTTTTCTAAACACGGCAAAGACCCCTGCTGTCTGGGTGAGTTAAGACTGAAATTCCGAGCCTACTCCAGAATCACCAATTTCTAACAATAAATCATTCCAAGCCCTTGGAAAACTATGCAACGGTGCCGGTGTCGGCGTCCTCCAGTAAGTGCAATATGCTTTGTGCACACTTCGACCGTGTCTTCGCTGCAGTATCTAACAAGCACAGGATTGTCTGCCAGGTTTACATTATGGAGATCTGCCCGAACAAAATTCGTGGCGGCATGATTATCTTCCAGGCCGTATGGTATGTCTTCCGCGACCCAGACTATTTTCCAATTGCAGCTCCCAGTTTTTCTTCATCTATCTCTGGCTGACAAATGTATTTAGGAGCAATATCGGCAGCATCATCTCGGCAACCATAATGCAGCAGCTGAACAAGCACCACCCAGACGACTATCTCCTGGCCGTCCGTATTCTGTGGGCCCCCATCGGTCTGATGCTTCTCTTTTGGATCTTTGTCCCAGAGTCTCCGTGGTTCCATGCCCGCCGTGGGAACAAGGAGAAGGCACTCAAGTCGATGCACCAGTTGTATGGCAATGTCGAAGGCTACGACTACGAGGAAGAGTACCGCATCATCGCCACAACCATCGAACATGAAAAGGAGAAGCTGGTAGAGGAGCCAAGCTACAAGCATCTCTTTATCGGCGCCAATCTGGTGGGTCCATTTTTCGTTCCCGTTTTACACTGGAACCGCAACGCCGGGACTAACCTGAATTTCACAGAAACGCACCATGACTGTGATGCTTTTGTCCGTCGCTGGCCAGTTCGGTGGCATCTCCATTATCAACACCTATTCAACGTGTATGTTTTTCTCCACGATAGTCAATGGAAGTAAATGGAAAGGGCGTGAAATACTGACGGCGTAGATTTCTTTGCCATTGCCGGTCTTTCTGATCCGTTCCTCGGAACCCTCATCATCTCGTGAGTCAATCGCCTCTCGTCAGGTGTAAAAGATGCCGTCTCCTTGATCTCTAACCACCCCTATCATCCAGATGCTGCAACCTCCTTGCCGTTGTTCTCTGGGCTCTCACGACAGACACCTTTGGTCGCCGCATCATTATCTGCTCGTCCCAGACCCTGGTCAGCATTGTCGTGTTTATTGTTGGCGGCCTGTGGTATGCAGGTGCCACCACTGGAAATTCAGCAGCTAGCAATGCACTGCTTGTCATCAGCTGCCTCTGGTCGTTTGCATTTCAAATTACGGCCATGGCCTACTACGTCTTTGCTGCCGAGGTCCCGTCTGCCGTCCTTCGAGGTCTGTTACGCTTGTCAACTTCAACTTTCTGGTAATTTTCACTGACATCACGTCTTGATGCAGTCAAAACCGGCCCTGTCGCCTTTTTCTTCCAGTCTGTGCTCGGTGTTGCGTTTGGGTATGTGATGCGGGATTACAGCCACAACAAATCCAAGATTCCTAGCCAAGAGACGTCCCACTAATTTACTATCCAATAGTTATGCTACTCCACCAATGCTTCTCAAACTCAACCTCAAGTCAGGTTTCGTTTATGGCGCCTTCACTGTTCCCCTTGCGGTCCTCATGTGGCTCTATGTCCCCGAGACTAAAGGGTATGTTTCCAGCAACGGACGAATACTTGAGCAAATAACCCATCGCCCCGTACTGACGATTTTGTTTCATCAGACGCTCTGCAGCCGAAATCGACGAGCTCTATGAGCGTAGAATTCCCGTGTGGAAATGGTCCAAGACTGTCACCTTGGCCGAAGAAAATATGCACGCTGCTGTTCTGGTAAAAGGTGGCGTTGAGAAGGATATGGAGAAGGCGAAGATTGATGCGTAAATGGTGTTGCCCAGAATGTACGCCATATGGTTGGATTCATACTCAACGGGAGTGGGGCAACTGTGAAGGGCGGGGAAGAATTTGTGCACTTTGTTCTTCTGGCTGTGTGATTTGGCATTCCGGGTATGGCACAGATTTATGGCAACACTCCAATATACCACTCGAAGAACCTTATAGGAAATTTCCATCTTTGGACGTGCTCCTGTGCCGTCACTGCTCCAGCCTGCTGAATGGGTGTGCTCCCTGTGCTTCCTGTGCCCGCAGTCACTCTGTTTAAAATATGAAATTAATTAAGAAGTAAAAGGATACTTTATATAAAGCATAAAACAACGGTAAAAATAAATATGAAATCATTCACCGAGGAAGAGAGAATATAACGGTTCTTATAAAATAAAATCAATTTAGAAGTAATACGTTGAAGACGAATTTAAGCATGTTATTTAACTTATCGCGTATTCCACGCTGTTTTGGCAAATGCCCTGAGATACTTCAAAATTGGAAAAAGAAAAGCGTTAAAGGTAACGCACTTACACAAGCAACAGAAAATAAATCTCACCGTGAGTGTCGCACTCCGTATTTTCAGGTTTAAACCACCACCTCCTCGTGCACGACATCGACCAGGTTCTTTCCCGCACGCACAGCTTCTTCAGCGCGGTCCTCCTCGGCACGCAGGCACTCGCCCTCCTTGCGAGCGGCGGGCGCCCACAGCGAGCCGTTGAAGATCAAGTGCATCTTCTCGAGCGGGAAGCCCTTAGTCTCGGGGATCAAGCAGTAGACAATGCATGACGACACGAGAATGCAGGAGCCAAAGAAATAAAATGTGCCGTACGTAATGTTCTGGATCATGTAGGGCGTGGAGTAGATGACGGCAAACTGTCCCAGCCACTGGACCAGCACGGTGATCATCATGGCAAAGCCGCGGACCTGGGTGGGGAAGATCTCGGCGGCGAAGATCCACGGCATGGCGTTCCACGAGAAGGCGTAGGCGGCGGCGTAGATGTAGATCATGATGATGGCGAAATATGCGCCGGCGTCCTTTGGCGGCGTGTGGTCAAAGGAGCCTGACAGCACGCCGTAGGTGCCGAGGAAGAACATGGCGAAGAACGACATCATGCCGCCGACCAGGAGCGACGGCCGGCGGCCCCAGGTGTCGACGAACCACGTGATGAACACCAGCGTAACCACCGCCTTGATAATGCCGTACACACCCGTGGCCAACAGGCTCGTCGATGTGCCCGTGAAGCCGATGGACTGGAAGATCATGGGGCTGTAGTAGTTGAGAGCGTTCACGCCGGCAAAGTTCTGCATAAGTTTCATGGCAACGGCTAGGATGATGCGGCGACGCATGCCGGGGGCCGACAGCTCCTTGAAGCCGGCCAGCCACGTGGCGATGACGCCGCCGCCGTGAGCGTACTCGCGCTCGCGCTCGATCTGCGCCTCCATCTGCGTCATCTCCATCTGGACATAGGGGTGACTCTCGGGCAGATTGCGCACCCAGGCCAGGTTCTTGAGCGCCTGGGCGCTGCGGCCCATCTTGACCAGCCAGCGCGGCGACTCGGTGGCCCAGACCATGCAGATGATGAGCAAGCCGCCTGGGATGAGCTGGATGGCAAAGGGGATGCGCCACTGGGCGGGGTTGGACGGGAGGTTCTGCTGGACGCCGTAGTTGACCCAGAAACCGGCGACGCTGGCTGGGGGATGTTAGACCAAGCAACAAGAAAAGAGGAAAAGAGGAAAAGAGGAAAAGAGGAAAAGAGGAAAAGAGGAAAAGAGGAAAAGAGGAAAAGAGGAAAA
>WNYG01000099.1:0-42664 GCA_021396235.1 Sporothrix pallida | reverse complement strand
GGAAAAGAGGAAAAGAGGAAAAGAGGAAAAGAGGAAAAGAGGAAAAGAGGAAAAGAGGAAAAGAGGAAAAGAGGAAAAAAAGAAGAGAGGAAAGGAGGAAAAGCGTACCAAATTACAACGCCACTTCAAACACGCCAACCAGCCGGCCACGGATCGTGGGCGGCGCGCTCTCGGCAATGTACACGGGCACGACCATGGCGGACGAGCCAACGCCCAGGCCCGTGAAGATGCGACCGGCGTACATCATGCCCAGGCGCCCGTTGGACTCCATCTGGATGATGGCGCCGACGATAAAGACCAGGCCCGACACAATCAGGTTGATTCGGCGGCCGTAGTGCTCGGAGATGGGATAGCCGAAGAGCGAGCCGAAGAAGCAGCCGCCCTGGAAGGTGCTGACAATGTTGGACGACAGCGCCGCGGAGGCCGTGGCGTCGAGGCCAAACGATTTCTTGAACGACGGGAGCGACAGAGTGCCACCAATAAAGGCAGAGTCGTAGCCAAACATGGCAGAGGCCTGGGCACGGGAACACCGCGAGTCAGCACGAGCAACAGCGTCAGAAGGGCAGAAGGGGAGGAGGGCAGGAGGGCAGGAGGGCAGGAGGAAGGAGGGCACAAGGGCACAAGGGCACAGGACTTACCATGGCGGCAGACGCCGAGATGGCATAAATACGCCAGCCATATGCCTCCTTAGGCACGGGGTTGGCCGGGTCTTCGTGGATTTTGAAAGGGTTGCCCATGATGTCTCGCGATGGTGGTGGGAAAGGGTGGTGAGTCGAGGTCGGGGTGAATGAGAGTGAGAAGAAGAGCGTCAAGTTGGACAGTCTTGAACTTATAAACCTCTCCTGGCCTCTCATAAGAGCCTGCTGGGGGACGTGTATGTGGACAATTGTCGTGATCGTCTCCACCTCCACGACCCCAGGTTTTCACCGCGTTAGCTGGGCTGCGGAGTTTTGCGGGGAAATTTGGGCATGTGTTGATGGCTCGGCGCGACAGCCGTGGTTAAACAAATATCCACGCCGGGGACAGCAAGAACACACGGAAGGGATAAGGAGGCACGGGGATGACCGCCGATGCGGTAGCAGACGAGGTTGTCGTAGTGTGGCATTTCTGTGGCATTCCTGTGGCATTCTTGTGGCAGTTCTTGCTGTTTTGCTTGATGATCTCCAAGGTCTCCACCATCTCTCCCCTTTCCCGGTAGCCGGTGCGAGAGCCGCAGTGACTGGCGCGACAGCCGAACCTCCAACAAGACGCGCCTCGTTTGATCCGATCGTGACCCAAAGCCTTGCGAGCGAGATCGGATATCGACGACTTATATCAGTCCGTATATCTTTGTGCATGTGCCCAATGCAGGCACGGGCCATTCTCCCAATGCAATTCCCCAAACTCCACCGACCCTACTCCAAATCCCAAACGCCAAACGACCTCTACTCCAGCTGCTTAACACATCCAACATGTCAGACGGCAAGCGCCCCAATGTACTCATTATCCTGGCAGATGATCTGGGCTTCTCCGACGTGGGCGCCTTTGGTGGCGAGATCGAGACGCCCATCGTACGTGGCATCTCCTTTCAAAAACAAGCAAAATAAAATCAAACAAATGACACACGCTGACAAGACAGCTGGACAAACTGGCCGCCGAGGGCCTGCGCCTGACCGACTTCCACACGGCGTCGGCCTGCTCGCCGACGCGCGCCATGCTGCTGTCCGGCACAGACCACCACGTGTCGGGCATCGGGTCGATGGCCGAGCGCATGACGGCGGACATTGAGGGCAAGCCGGGCTACGAGGGCTACCTCAACGACCGCGTCGTGTCGTTCCAGGAGGTCATGCGCGACGCCGGGTACGAGACCATGATGTCGGGCAAGTGGCACCTGGGCACGACGTCGGACCGCACGCCGGCGGCGCGTGGCTTTGAGCGCAGCTTCTGTCTGCTCAACGGCTGCCACAACCACTACGGCTGGGAGCCGCAGTTTCTCGAGGGCCGCGAAAACGTCCCGCGGATGGCCGCCAATATGCGCCGCATGTACTACGACCACGACCATTGGGTGGCGCCCGACGACCTGCCCAAGGACTTTTACTCGACGGACAGCTTCACGGACATACTTATGGGCTATCTCGACGACCGCGCCACACGCGCCAAGACGTCTGGCGACCCTGCAAAGCCCTTTTTCGCCTACCTGCCCTTCTCGGCGCCGCACTGGCCGCTGCAGGCGCCGCTCGACGTGATCGCCAAGTACAAGGGCATGTACGACGACGGGCCGGAGGCTCTGCGGCAGCGGCGGCTGGCCAAGCTCAAGGAGATGGGCCTGGTCTCGCAGCACGCGGTGCCGGCACCCGTCATTGCCGTGGACGAAGACGGGCAGGAGATGAAGACGTGGGAGCAGATGCCGCCGGACGAGCGCACGGCCTCGGCGCGGCGCATGGAGGCGTACGCCGGCATGGTCGACCGCATCGACTGGAACATCGGCCGGCTGCGCGCGCAGCTCGAGGCCGCCGGCGAGTGGGACAACACGATTGTCATGTTCTTCTCGGACAACGGCGCCGAGGGTGCGCAGTTCGAGGCGTGGCCGCTGACCGCCGGCGGCGACATGGAGGCGCACATCCGCAAGTACTACGACAACTCGGTGCCCAACATTGGCGCCTACAACTCGTTTGCCTGGTACGGCTCGCGCTGGGCGTCGGCGTCGACGGCGCCGGGCCTGCTGTTCAAGATGTTCACGAGCGAGGGCGGCATCAAGGTGCCGTTCGTGCTGCGCTACCCGGGGCTGGCGGTCGTAAAGCCCGGCAGCGTCGACGACTCGTTTTGCACGGTCATGGACATTATGCCGACGGTGCTGGACCTGTGCGGCGTGCCGTTGCCGGGCCCGACGTACGGCGGTCACGAGGTGGCGCCCCTCGCCGGCAAGAGCTGGAAGGCGTACCTCGACGGCAGCCAGAAGGAGATCCACAGCGTGGACCACGTGACAGGGTGGGAGCTGTTTGGGCGGCAGGCGGTGCGGCGCGGCCCGTGGAAGGGCCTCTATATCCCGAAGCCGCACGGGCCGGAGCGGTGGCAGCTGTTCAACGTGCTCGACGACCCGGGCGAGACAAAAGACCTGGCCGAGGCCGAGCCGGCCCTGATGGCCGAGATGGTCGAGCTGTACATGGCATACGCGCGGCAAAACGGCGTTATCGCGCAGGAAGGGGGGAGCCGCGCGGCGTGGAATACGAATTTGACAGAGACTCGAGCGTGATTGAATCCGTTGTGGACGAATGGTGGAGGGTGTAAATAATACGTAAATAAAACCCATGAAAATGCACTGTTGTAGAAATAAATCAATAAATCTGCCTGTTGAAAAAGAGAACCTACTTACCAAAAGGTCAGTTTGTGTACTTGGAAATCACACGGTCACAACTGTAAGCTCTGCAACAGTCTACTTCTACGTTGCCCAATCGTCCCACTGGACAAATACGGCTCGAGACGCAATCAGCTTTACAGAAAAGTGAACAATTACGGTGGCGCAAAACTTTCATTGCCCTATCCCATGAAGTGAAACCCGCCTTCCATCATGTCCTGTTCGTTGCCCAGCATATCGTCCAGCGACACAGGAAAGTGCTCCATGGCCGTGGTCACGTCCTCGCCGTACATGTCGTCGGCATACAGATCGGCCGCGACGTAGAGGTGCTGCAGTCCAGCCGCATCGTTGACCGGCGGCATCTGTGGGATCCAGCCCAGGGCGTCGGGCGCGGGCTGCACATCATGGGCGCCCGGGGTTAGGTGTACGTCGTCCTGCACCACTGGCGGCAGCGCCGGTCCCGCGTGCGTTGGCGACGTGTGTTGTCGCGCGGCCTCGTCGCGTGGCCAGCGGGCATCTTCGCGGCGGCGGGATTCGTGGAGAACTTGGCCTATGCAAACGGCGGTGGGCGTGGAGTCGTTCGTTGCATGCCCGTCGACGGCACCCGCCAAAGGCGACTGGGCGATCAGACGGAGGGCCTTGTCTCGCTGGATGGAAAACGGTCAGCATCGTCTCTTCCTCGCACCACCGCACCACGAACTCACAGTGGATTTCACCCACGGACTCAGCCGTGCCAAACGCTCTAGAATGGTCAGATTTAGGCCGACCGCCGCCTGCGCCGCCTCGACGCTTTCCAGCAGATGCAGCCCAGCGTTCGCCGCGCGGACAAAGATGCGCGTGTTCTCCAGCAGGCACGTAGACAGATGCCAGTCGGTCACCATGTGCGACTGCGACAGGCGGTGCACGTCGTGCCAAAAGCGGCCCAGCAGCGTGGCGTAGCGTACAGCCTCGGTCTCGCAGACGGCCAGGAAGTCTGGGGACACACCCGGCGGGTGGCTGCCCTCGCCGTCGCGGCCGCGAAAGGCAAAGTGCCCAAAGAGCGAGCAGTACGTGGTGTGCCACCAGCTCTGGACCATGATAAAGGCCATGGCCTCGGGCGTGTTGACGCGCGTGAAAATGTTGCGCTCTGTGTTGCGCAGGTCCGGCGGCAGAGCGGCGCCAAACGCCTCGAGCTCCTGCAGAAAGCCGGCAATGGCTGTGTCGGGCTGCATCGCCGCGGCCGGACTGCTGCCTGGCGCGCTGCTCGTCGAGCTCTCGCTCTCGCTCTCGCTCTCGCCCCACGTCTGCAGCAATTGCAGCAGGCGGTCGCGGATATCCAGTATCTGCACCAGGTAGGCGCCAATGCCGAGTGTGGTCATGGCTGTCTCGTCTGGGCGGACACCATCGCTCATCTCCGGCAACAAGAGGGTGCGGCAGGCAATCTCCAGGTCGAAGCAGCGGGCGTTGCACGGCAGCTGAATCATCATGGACGCGCGCTGGCAGAGCGGCGGGCCGCCCGCACCGGCCGCGTTGATGAGTTTGTCCTGCACGTATACGCACCACATCAGTCGGCGGCGGCACTCTTGGTTGACAAACGGGACGGCGTCCGTCGGCCGATGCAGGCCGAGACCGTGGGCGATGCGCGCGGCCAGCGCGGTCAGATACCAGACCGAGGCTACTTTTCCCGAGGCCGTGCGGTCGTAGATCAGAAGCAGCAGAATCTGGAGCTTGGGCAGCGAGACCGCCTCGAGATCACGGGTGATTTCGCGCTCGACTTCGTTGACCCAATCGGGGCCGGGGCCGGGGCCGGGTCCGTTTTCGGGCGAGCCTGCGCGGTCGCTGGCCAGTCCCATGAAGCGCGACGCGACGCCGACAACGATGCACAGCAGCGACTTGGACAGTTTACCTTTGTGCCAGCTGCGTAGAAAGGAGCCGCGGTGGATAAAGTCAAAGGGTGCGGCTGGGTGCACAAACTCAAAGAACGCATCAATGTGCTGCTGGATGATGGGGCGCGATGGATTGAGGGATCTGTCCATTAGAAAGGGCAAGTCGACAATGGCAAAGAAAAATAGAAAAAAAAGAAAACGCACCCAACGCACCTCGACAGTGGACTTGGATAGCCGCTTCGGGCATGTTGGTCGGCCGAAACTACGTCCTCCTCGTGGTGGTGCCTGGCTGGCGAGCTGGGCTCTCTCACACTTGCCGGCGTGCTCGGGGCTCTCGGCGCTCCTCGTCCTGTCCTCGCTGCATAGACACAGGCAAGGCCCCGGTCCTGGCACCGCCGACATGTTGGCATCTCGGCCGTGCATCGCACCTTTTGGGCGTGGCAGGCCTTGCACGCCTGGCGCACGCGTCGCTTTGGAATGGCCTGGCGCGCAATCGTCCAGTCGGACACGGAGGATGGCGGTGCTATTCCACACACATCACACATCAGTACAGGCTCCATGCACCGTTACACAGACCGCTCGCTCGCCAACGACGTACCTGGCCCTGGAGGGTCCGTGAAGCTGCACGGGAATCCCAGCCGCGTGCAGTTGCGACAGCCGCCGGCTTGCTTGCCGTCGCACTTGACCTTTCGGTGCCAACCGTTAGCCTTAAGACCGCACCGCGTGTTTACTGTATCTTTCGACACGACGTGCTCGTACTTTCCGGAGTCGGCACGCCGTGCAGCCCGTGGACGCGCGCGATGTCGTCCGCGGCTGCTGCTGCCTTGCAGCTGTCCCACTCGTAGGTTCGTGCGAGAGCTGATCGCGGGTCATGATGGGGGCCGATGTAGTGTCGAGGGAGGTTGCGGGAGTCGCATCGGCTTGAATGAAATGGACGGAATGTCAAGTGCGCTTTATCCACACTAGGATGAGCCTTGGTAGCGGTGGCACCGGCCGTTATGTCGGTTCTCGCGTCGGCTCTCGCGCTATGTAGGAGACGTATCGTCTTTAACCTTGTTAGTGCCAGCGTTCAAAACGGCAATGCCACTCAGCACTAAGGGACTAGCAGTCAATGGGAGAAGGGAGACGCAACCTGTTCAATGTTGGTTTGGCTTCATAAGTCACAATTCAAAGTGCATTATTGGTTGTGACTGTGTCTTTCGTTCATCCAGAAGTCCCCAACGCCTGGGCAGGATGAACGAATAACCACACTGCGAGTACAATTACCATAGTAACATCATCAAGGGCAGCATCGCTCAGAACGACGTTCAGCTCACAGTCGCTTCTGACATTGCCGCAATGAAGTCGGATCTTCTCGACGGTGAACTTGTCCTTACAATCGCATCGGATTTGACTGCCATCCGCTTTAAGCTCGACAACCTTAAGAAACTTGACAACCTCGACAAGATCGCGAATGACATGAACACCATCAAGGATACCGTGATGTAAAACTGTAAACATGAAGATGAACATCGCAAACACATGCGGGATATGATGGATTAGGTTACGAAGTTGTTGGACATGATTGTTAACAACAAGCATTATGAATTTGAATGGGATGACAGCGAGAATGAGGAGGATACTAAAATCGGAATAGAGGATATTATAGATTAACTGCTTGTCATGTGCAATACAGCACAGAAATATTTCGGGTATTTCTCGTGTGTAAATTCAGCACAAACATCGATGATTTATTTAAAAAAAAAAAAAAAAAAAAAAAAAAAAAAAAAATGTCGGAGGCAATAGTCACGTGCCATGCACCTGGCAACCTCCTCGGGACCAAAAGAATTTTCTGCGTTAAAAAGTAGCTTAGATTAGAACCTATCCAATACAACGCACTTTTTCGTCTCACAATTAAGAGTCTTGATGTTTTCAGTTTGTAGTAATTTAATTGGAAAGGAAGATGGAAAACCCCGTCTCAAACTTGCATTTCTTCCCGCGATGTGCAGGTTTCGACGAAAGGTCGTAATCGCGAGCACTGCGTGTCGGACCCAAACGCAATCGATAAGGATCTCACATACAACTTGTTTTTCAAAGACAAGACCAGTATACCTCCGTTCATAGCAAAAAAGGCGTGGTCAAACGAGAGCCTTTCATGATCGTGGTGGGTGCATTCAGTTAATATCGACCTTGCCTACATATGCTCACTTGATCACATTAAACCAAAGAATCTCAAAGTCTCTTCAGCTTGGAAAGGAGGGATGTGCCCGCCACCCTGTACTTCGTAGCCAACGAGTTGAGTCCCATCACCGTAGACAATCTTCTTCCAGTTCTTGACGGGATCGTCTGTCACATTCTTTGAAAAGCTGACGCCCAATACGGCGCTCCATTGGTCGAGCTGTGCTTTCAGGAGCGATATGACGACAGCTGTATCCGCCGTCCCGTGAACAATCATCATCTTGGGCCGCGTGCCATTGTATCCGGGGTAACAGCCAAGAGCCAAGTCCGCCCACTGCTTCTGTGTGTATGTCTTTGCCTTTTCTCCCAGAGGACAGCTCAAATCGGATGACATGGGTGTCGAGATGGGAGAACCAGCCCAGCAAGCCGCAGGGACGCCCGAGTATGACGCTGCCCCGGCAAACAATTCCGGGTAGGTGGCCGCCATGACATTGCTTTCCATGGCGCCGGACGAGCCACCGACGACAAACACCTTGGACGGATCTCCGTTGTACGTCTTCAAGGCCCACGCGACCATGCCGGCAATGCCCTGGCTGTCGCCGCCACCATCGTGTGTCAAGGACTTGGCTGTATTTGCATCCCAGCAGTTCATGCCCTGCTGGGAATTGGAGGTCGGATACAGAATGACGAAGCCGAGCTTGTCGGCATAAGACGGCAACGGTGTCATGCTCATGTACATGCTTCCCGTGCCGCCACATGGATGAAGCTGGCTTGTTAGGCAATGTTATAATTGGAACTATGGTGCATAGAATAAGAAACTCACCCCGACTATGATGGCTGGCTTTTCAGCAATATTGTCGGGCGTATACACAAGCATAGCCGGGAGCTTGGAGGGATTGTCGCCCCAGTTTGAGATGGTTGTCGTCATGCCAGCCGACGACAGTGCGAATGTGGCAGCCATAGACAAGGCACAGAGAAGAGGGGATGAAGTGAACTTCATTTTGCTATAATGTTGGAATATGGTGATGGACAAGTTTCTTGCATTGTTTATCTTTCCGTCCGTATTCGAAGGGGGCTAGCGTCTATTTATGCTGTCGTTTTCACTACTACGACTTCTTCTCGACCGTCTACATGCCACCAGTTCCGCTTTCTTGTGAAGCTTATGCGGACTTTCACGGACAAGGAAAAACAACGGTATTGTCGTCGGCAACTGTTCAGCTAGAACGGCCCATGCCAATCGGCGCCGGGACTTGACATCGGTAAATCAAGGTTATGTCGGGACCTGGCTTCGGTAACTGATAGGTATACATCAAGTGTTTGGAAGAGAGATTTATTTAGCCTCGATGGTGATGCAATATAGATGCGGGGTTGCGACGGTGCTGGACACTATGGCTGTTGCTAAATATATACAAATGTTGCCTACAACGTGACAGCCACCCGATTGGTTTGAAATTTCCGGATAGACGGGAGAAACAATGCAGCAATAACCGCTAGACATCCAAAAGGAATGCTTGTGTACCAGACATACTTTAGTGCATAGGCATAGGCGGACCGACTGGCCATTGTCGCTGCCTGTGCAATGGAAGGTGTGTATCCGGGAACGTCTGCAAGACTGGTAGCTGCTCCTTCACCGCCCAAGAATGTGACGACAAATTCCTCCACATCCACTCTCGGGAGACCAGCATTGACAACGGCATTGGCAACAAAATCAGGCAAGGCCGCAGAGAGCTTCTGGCTGAAAATATTGTAGTACACTGTGTAGCCGATGGAGCCGCCAACAGTGCGAACTGATAGCGACAAGGCTGCAGTCGTGGCCAGAAGTGAGTCGGGCACAACAATGAGAGCGAGAGTGGCAGCTGGAACCAAGATTCCGCCAACGCCAAATCCGGCAACAGTACCAAGGGCCACAGTCTGCTTGGGGTTATATGGATCAGCCGTAGCCAGGGCACCTCCAAAAGCGGCTACAGAAGACATGTGTTAGTACGCGTTGAGTGGAAAAGCCGATACAGATGTACTTACTCATGATGGCTGATGCAATAGCAATCGGATAACGGCAATGGAGAGTCTTGACAGAAAGGAGTGCATTGAAGAACATGGCACCAGACGAGACGGAAATTCCGTAGCCAAGACCCTTGAGGCCGATCTGCACCGGATCAGGGTCGTAGACAGTCGAGAAGGTCAGCGGGAAGAAGTTGATGAGAGAGTAGAAGTTGATGCCGGCGACAAAGGCGACGAAAAAGGAGAGTGCGACGGCGTACTGTCCCTGGAAGAGCTGGCGGGGCACCATTGGCCACTTGGCAAACTTCCATTCCCAGACCACCCATCCAATGATGAGAGCGAGGCCGATAATAAGCTGGCTGAGGACATAAGCGCTGGACCACGGATGGCTGTATCCGCCAGACTGCAAAGCCACGAGGCTGACTGTGTTAGTTGGGTTATGCGTAGTTGTAATTTTTTGGTCAACGCAGCGGGACATACAAAATTGTAAGGCCAACAATTGACAGGAGGGCGCCGACATAGTCAATCTGCTTGATGATGTCCATCTTCTTGACATTTGCCATGCGGGGATGTGCCTTTGGAAAGTACGTGAAGAGAAGTCCAAGGAACACAACACCGTTGTAGATCCTGGCTAGTTAGTATGTGTACAAAGGATACAATAAATTTTGAGCCGTTCCTGAAAGGAAGGTAAACTTGACGATCACCTACAGGGAAATCCACATCGTCCAGCGCCAGGTGCTCCGTGACGACAACAGCTGTGCGTACAGAACGTAGGGGGTAAATGGCATCAGGAAGACAACCATCAGAGCCAGCGATGTGCCACGATGCTTGACGGGGACAATGTCGGAGATGCTGTTATGTCAGCAGCCGCCTCTTTCTGTTAGGATTCCAGACATTTCTTACCCAGCTAGAGCAGTCAGCTCGCACACGGCGGCACCTGCACCACACAGGGCCATTCCAGCGACGCCAGCACCAAATGTCTTTGCACTCCCTGTGATAGCCAGTCCGGCCATTATGACAACAGATCCAATCAGTGTGATGTGCCGCCGGCCGAGCAAATCTTGAAGATATCCGACAAACGGTGCCACAGCGGTAATGGCGAGAGTGTTGCTCACAGGCAGCCAGGTTCCCGTATTCGCTGCGCCGAGATCTTTCTCAATGTACGACAAAGCGGCTCCGGTAAAGTACAGCATGATCATTGACGCTATTTGGTGTTAGTATTTCAAAAATGTTGCGACGATTGCATCTTCACACACCTGTGTACAGGGCGGCCAAGAAGCACATGGCAAACGCCGACTTGATCGTCCAGTCAATCTTGCCATCCGAGTCGTCACCCTTGTACGCATTGGCATTGGCCGCCATGACCGGGTCTGACGACTTGTCAATGTCATAGTTGCGGATCTCGTTCTCCTCCACCGAATGGCTCTTCTCGTCAGCCGGAGATGACATGGCGATATGTTGTGCCGCTGCCACAGGAAATTTATGTAAGGCTTGTCTTAAAATCACAAATTAAGGGCGAAAATGTTTGTTGAGAGATGCAGGCTTTCTCCCCCTCCCATGGGTTGATCATCCCCTTGTCGAATAAATACTTCAAAGATAAACCGCCTTCCTGACCACACATCAATACACTGTCTTCCCGCACATTGCACTGAAGGATGGTTTATTCCCAATTGGGCAATTCTGACTCGGCAGTCTGATGGTCCCTGACGCAGGCTTGGCACGGACTTGTGGGACCTGGACACGCTTCCCCTCCCGTCGCTCACAGTGTGAGCCGATCTGAAGAACACGCTTGTTCCCACTTGTCATTTGTCTCCACAGTCATGCGGAGAAGTGGTGCTTTGCTTCGGCACTCCCATTCCCCCCCTTCGAGTCCAGAACATGTCCGAGTGTCGTATTCAGTCTGTGGCTATTTTTCTGATTCGAAATCATTCACATTTCTATTTGTACGAGCCATGAAGTGGAATTTCAAGATGACCAGAAAATGGTACACTACCATGACATCCCGTCATATACGCTCAAAGATTCCTCTCCAACATCTTCCAGTCGGCTTTCACTGGCATCTTCCACGACTCTTTCAGTGCCAGCCCGGCTTGGTAGTCCACCTTCCGTGATAAAAAGAGGCCCCGTATCCCCTGGCAGACCAAGATACCGTGGTGACGGCTCCGAGATCGGAATGTCACTGTACATTTCCGGGTATTCGTTCAAGAAGTCCGGCGACATGGTCCAACATCGTATGTCGCGCGTGTGTCGCTGAAAGTCGGCCGACAGCGAATACCGCCCAGTATGTGTGTTCTGTTTGTAGCAGTCTCGGAGTCCATACGGCCACGCAATACGAAACCCGTCGACAAAGAGCTCCCAAAAGCGATTCGAGCAGTATCGGTGCTGAGAGAAAATAAAACGATTTCGTATACCGGGCCTACGTCGAGAGTCAGATTAATTTTGTGCCTCACGCACAGCCATTGTTGTCATATCTAAACATACCAAACGAAGAACTTGATAGCATAGGAGGACGACATGATGTGTGCAGGTCTGCGTATCGTCAGTAATCGAGCCAAAATCGGGGCAAAATTCAAAAAGTGAGACATACGCTTCAAGATACCACTGTGGAACTTCACGGCCGTTGTCATGGGTCGGGTTGATGTGAAACCGGAGCAGCATGTGCATGAACGTCAGAATTGCCAGTCTCTCGACCTGGCTGCAGCCGCTGAACTGCAGCTCGTCGATTCTACGCAGTTTCTCCCATAGCGGTGTCAGTGGACCAGAGCGGTGAACATGGTCCCATCCGTATAATGCCACGCGGACGGGTATGTCTTCTCCCAACTCTTCTTCTACTTTGAGTGCATATGGCGACAGGTCGCACGGCTCACGCAGGATGTCATTGGCCGAGCGCCACGTGCTGCGGATGCACCCGGAGACAATCTCTTGTTGGGGTATCGCTGGCGGTGCAACACAGTCGCAGATTCCTGGAGCATCCAGTGTGGTCGATTCGGCTACGGGATCTGTTTATCAGAAAACTCAGTTGAGTGTCAGTTGAAACTCATCAGAAAGACAGAAGCTGACATGCGTTCCGAGAGTGGGATATTACCTTCAAGTCCAATACCCCCACTGAGATCCAAGTCAAAGTAGGCTGCATGTTCCGCCAATACGTCGCTTCGGGTGGCGGTAACATCAGCACCATCTGGCGCAAGGTCATTCGCCGTAGAATATGAACGGGGAGCGGCCTCCTGTGTGTTTTCCGTGTTTTCATCGGCAGCGTTGGATGCCGATATATTAGCTGATGCGATAGTTCTCTGGATGGTTACCAATGTCCTTTCTAGCTCATTCTTCTGCCGAGTGGCGGCTTCCAGTTGTGTCTTCAAAACGGCAATCTGCTATCCTGCCCCGTGGCCGCTGAGAATATCCACAGTCGACTCGAGCTCCGCAATTCGTCGCTTGTTTCTCTCCCGTGCTGCACGCTGCGCCCGTCTGTCTTGCTCACGCTTTCGGATTCTCCAGTTTGCCGTGGAGTTGTCTCCAGTCCCGCCTCCACGAGATGTCGCGTGGTATCGATCTTCAGCCATCTGTCCTGGTATTGATGGTCAAACTCATGTTGCGATCTTCTTTGAATTCGTCAGGTCTATTTTCTTCTCTGACACATCAGCACACTTGGAGTGCCGGAAAATCTGTCCCGGCAAAGTAACGCTGATCCTAAATTGTGGAGAGAAAATGGAGATGTCCCCAGCTCGTTTTTTCGTGGTTGTCGCTATACCCCGCAGTGGCCCCAGTTTAAACCCCGGCTTTCCGGGGTCGGATGACGAGGGATCATTTTTTGGTGAGCTTGGGATCCACATCCCCGACTTGGCCCTCGGATGGGTCCGTGTCTGGCCCGGGATGTCAACCAGATTTTGCGTTGCGGGGATTTGTTTGGCTTTCCGACATCAAAATCTGACTCGCTTACCCCGCCAGTTTCGTGTCATATCGTCTTGCTGAAGCCGGAGACGTGATGGTTTTTGCTAATAATGATATTTTCGTGACTTGAACAATAAAATCTCGCCATGTCGTAAAACATAATGTGGAAAAAATGCATTCCCTTTCTTTTGTGTCAGTAGATTTGCTCCATTTCTGACATCAATTTGACTCTGGCTAAATCTACTTGAGGAAAGCACCACCATCGTCAGAATGCGTTCAAAATCAGCCCATGGACTGGCGCCTCTGCTATCCGTTTTTCTATCAGTTCTTCTATCCGGTTTCGCATCAGCCCATCTCCTTCACACGCCGGACTGCGCCGGCATCCGCGTATCTGACATACATGCCGATTTTCAAATCATTAGCACCACGGCCAGTGAGGTGCTCAACTACACGTCTGTGCCCGGTTTCGACTTTTGCAACGTCTCCACAACAATCACCCACCCACACGCCGATGATGTTGTCTACATAGAGGTGTGGCTGCCTTTGGCGTCCTGGAATGGCCGCTTTGTGGCAACTGGCGGGGGTGGTTTGGTGGCCGGATTCGAGTCATCTTTGCCCTCGTTTGTCAAGCAAGGCTACGTTTCCGCATACACTGATGCCGGCTTGACGTTGAACAACACCATCGATCCGGCCACTGGTGCCTGGGCAATCACCTCACCTGGGCATCTCAACAATGACCTCATCAAGAACTTTGCCTACCGATCCATCCATGACATGACCGTCTTGAGCAAAACACTCATCAGGTCATTTTACGGGACGTCGCCAGTCTACTCCTACTACTCTGGCTGCTCAACAGACGGTCGCATGGGATACTTTGCTGCCCAGCACTTCCCAGAAGACTTTGATGGTATTCTTGCGAACTCGCCTGCCATAAACACGCCACAGGTGTCACCAGCGGATTTCTGGCCCTCCGTGGTGATGGCCAACATTGTTGCGCCTCCACAGTGTGTGTTTGATGCGTATCTGGAGTCAATCATAGCCTTCTGTGATGGCACAGACGGCGTCATTGACGGCCTCGTGTCGCAGCCATCTCTTTGCCACTTCAATACCAGCAGCCTTCTTGGGCAAACTGTCAACTGTTCCAGCCCATCGAGCAGCATCCGGATCACCGTCGAACACGCTGAAGTGGTCCAGAAGACACTCCAGGGCGCCAGATCATCAACAGGCGAGTTCCTCTGGTATGGCCTTGCACCAGGTGCTCCGTTTTCAGGCCTTGCCAATACAGCCTACGCCAATGGAACCGTGACGCCCGTGCCCTTCTCGTCGGCACAGAATTGGATTGCGTATTTCGTTGATCAAGACCCGGATGCGGAGACGGCTAGTCTTACTTTTGAAGAGTTTGATGCCGCTTTCCAGCAGTCCGTCGCCCTGTTTACTGGTATCCTCGGTACCGACAGCCCGGACCTAAATGGTTTCAAGAAACGTGGAGGCAAGTTGCTCACATTCCATGGATTGGCTGATCCTCTCATCACGCACTGGGGCACAACCAGGTACCATGACCGCCTCCAGAAATCAATGGGCGGCGTGCACTCCGTCGACGAGTTCTACCGCGTCTTTCTTGCACCTGGAGTTGGGCACTGTGGAGGTGGTACTGGGCCCAATCCAACTGATCCATGGGCTGCTCTGACAAACTGGGTTGAACACGGCATTGTGCCACATACTCTGCCCGCAAACTCCAGCGCTCTCTCAAGAAATCTTTGCCCCTACCCACAAAGGCTACAGTATCTTGGCTATGGTGACATTAACCAGGCAGAGAGCTTCACATGTGTCTGGAATGATGGGACGGGGTACTAGTTGGATAGGAGGTGGCTGTGTGTGGCTCAATTTTGTGCATTACTGTACGTGGGCTGACGCTGTCAGGAACGGTTGGGAGTACTGGAATTTTTAGCATTGCTGCATTGTTCCCTCAGTTGCATTGATTCTCGTGACATCGTTTTCGTTATCTGCATTTTGTTTTTGGGAGGCACCTCTATTTTCTCTCCGGTTTAGTATAACCTTGTTGGTAAAACTTACCGGAAGACAATTCACTTCCTTAACATTTGAATAATTTTGGATTTTTCTTCTTTTGTACACTAAATATTTACGAAAACGATGATTTTTTGGTGTTTATTATTCTTGTTTATTTTCGTAGTTAATTATTTCTCATCGACATAAAACGATAAAAATAAATGTATAAAAACTAAAGTAAATCAAACAAAACCAAAATAAAAGAAAGAAACGCAGCATTTAATCTTGTGGTAGCCCTAGTGTCATTTACATGGCTGATTATGTAGCATAACCTTTTTCTATCGTGGGGCACTGTACTACAACGCGTTTTCATCATATCACCTAGGTTTTCTCGAGTGTTGGGACAATAAAGTTTGGGTGTGGCTATATGAAGTTCATTTATTCTCTAAACTTGATCCATCTCAATCCCATAGTCTAATTGTACAGTCATACTTTTACAGATCGATAACAAAACACGCTTCCACAGCCAGAACCAATCTCCTTGGCTTCCCTTTAGCAGTCACGAAGGACCCTATACGGAGTCCTTACCACGCACCAGGTTTCTCTCGCTGCCCTCACGGCTGGTCTTGCCGTCGCCATCCTCCAGGATCTCAAAGGTGTGCTCGACGTAGATGTCACGGCCGTTGCTGCCGGTTGTGTTGCGGCCGGTGCCGGATGCCATCGCGTTGCGGTTGAACGAATTCATGCCGAAGGTGTCGGCGCGCTGGCTGTTTCCACCGTAGACGTTGCCGCGACTCCGGCTCGCGCTGTTGATGGACGAGCCAAGCAGCTTGGGGGCGATCTTGGACACGAGGGGCTTCAATGCAGGGGCAGATGCGCAGATAATGGCAATGTTGATCTCGATGTTCTGGGCGGTTAGTACGTAACGTGGATGTTCATCGGTAAAGGGGAGCATGTACTTACACTCCACATGGCGATATCAACACCAGCAACTAAGGGAAAGTTAGTAAGTGACGACCATTGATTCTGACGAGGTGTATAACTTGGAATGCACTTGAGAAAGGAACTTACATGTGGTGTCAGGGGACACGGAGATTGACAAAAGAGAGCGAAGACGGATGATGGACGTGATGCAAACACTGGGTGCGTTAGTGGACGTTGCAGTTGTTTCGCGCCCAAAAATTATGTGCCACAACTTACACTGTACCAACAGCAAAGATAAACATCAGAATGATCTTCTGCCGCAGAGGAATCTGCAGGCCTTTGATGAGGGGCATGGGAAGCACAATGATGGCAATGTCGGTGGCGATGTTGATGGCGGCGTTGGAGAACCAGAAGGCAAGCTTGTTGAGGCAGTGGCCCTCACCGACGCCCCAGAAGAAGGGGACGGGGATGCACATAAACACAGAGCCGAAGAAAGCCCAAGATCCGTAGATGCCCAGGAAGATCAGGAAGTAGAAGCAAATGGTCTGCACAACTGGAACGGCAAAGACATGCTTGTACTGGAAGATGATGGACAGCTTGCTGAAAATCAAAGACAGGTTGTAGACGGGAATCGTTGCCCAGAGGCACTTGTCGTGTTAGATTTGAACGGATCAAGGCCGGCCACCAAGAAGTGTTGTGAATGCGGATGCGGCACTTACCTGGAAGAACCGCTGCAGGTCCTCGCCGGGAACATCGCCGATGTGCTGTCCCAGGCCGAACTTGACCTCTGCATTTCGTTAGTGATGCGGGTGGTGTTGAGAGGCGGAGGAAAGTCACTTACGAAGCATCTCAACCGTGAGAAAACCAATTGCCGCGCACTGGGGAAGATCGTTAGAATTGAATTCAACGATGTGGCGATAAACTGACTATGATGCCGCGCCGTGTGAAATAACGGCATGGACGGCAGGATAGACGAAGGCAGGACAGCTGGGCATCGTGTCATCCAAACGATGAATGCACGACTTTTGCTGCAAGTGACATACCAAAGACACGACAATCAGGTAATCCTCGACGCTGACCATGCGGACAATCTGGCTGCGCGTGTAGAGCCGCAGGCAAACGACGATGAAGCTGAGCGCCGTGAAGAAGTTGCTCACAACCACGACATGCTGGACGATCGGAGGGCCGTACATTATGCCGGTGATGACGGGGTGTCTTGTGGAAAGTCCTGCAAGATGTCCTGTGAGATGTCGTCGTTGATGTCGTCGTCTGTAACCTGGATCCAGAGATTCCTTGCTGTTGACGGGGTTGTTGAACAGAAATGAACAAGATCGGCGTCAAAATCTGAAAATTCAGAAAAGAAGACGACACAGGGCATCAAATATCCTTCTCGTTGTTGTTGACTGACATGCCCATCCCTTTCGACCTGGGGTGTTGGGTGTTGTATTTTGGGAAAATACCACGATTCCACCAACATAAACCCAGGAGAAGACTCGATGATACGTCGAAAAGAAAGCCCCTGAGTGACTGCTCAGTTTTTTTGGGTTGTGTTGTGTCAAGGATACGTCGCACTTTTCTTCTTTTCTTTTTCTGCGTGTGCAGACAGTCAAGGGAATCGAAACGGTACATGTACGAGACCTGGTGGAAGAAAATGAGTTTATCGCACTCTGTACGGGAGTACATGGAAACATAGCAACCCCCGCAGACGTTTCCAGGAAAAAGAGCGAAAAAGAATGGGCAGGAACAGGAGACTGTAGTTTGCCTTCCCTTGATTTGGCTACGAGGGTCACTGATGCACCTTACTCAGGATTTACTCCCAGACTCGGGAGAATCTGAGATTTGACCCGGGCCTTTGGATTTCAGGTACAAGGACGATATACACAGGGATCCCGTAGAAAAGACACAATGTTGGCCGAGTCTTGTTATGGGCAGTGAGACGACTTTCTCGGTTGGCCGTGGATGGGTCCTGATGGGTCTGCCAAGGTCACATTCAGGGGCCGGCCCCCAAATCGAGACTTGACCCGGCCATGGATGGCCGCTCATGTTTTGCTGGTCAGAGTACTGGAGGAAAAGTCTGTACGGAGTACATATGATGTGATTGTCGCCTTGTACCTGTACTTTGAGAGCAGCTGAGTCGAGAGTGGGGGGATGAGCAGAGAAAGGACTCTGAAAGTGAGGCCGTATATTCCTTTTTCGATAGTACAGCCAATTGCACTTGGACAATCAGACGCATGTTGTTGACGAGTCAAAATAACAGCAACAGCACCCAGAACTCGCCAGATTTCTTCTCGGCTCCGTCAGATTCTCTCGCATAAGAAATACTCCATTTGGCCTCAGTGCGACGTATTCCGGACATCGCAGTGATACTCCAATATTCGATACAGTTGTAAGACACTTATGGAAGCGTCCGTATCATGATCCATGTGCATAAGTGCGCAACCAGACGGGTCGTATTCTCGAAGACGAAAACCGTCAGACGTCCGTTCTCTCGGGAATGTGACGGCTTTGCATGTACCACTTATCACCTGATGCGAGGAAACAAGTATATTCTTCCTGTCTACTTGCTTGTACCAGCCCCACGATTTTTGTTTTCAAAAAGTGATTGTGCAAAAAACTCAGCAAAACATCCTGTGCTGTGATTGAAGTTTTGCTTTCTTTTTTCAACCCTTCAATTGATCGGCATGAAAAAGTTTCTTTTTACACCTGTCGTTTTCAGCTCGACAAGTGCTGTTGCGTATGCTCAACTGTCAGTGGCAGGCTGTAGGAATTAGTGTGGGCCTCGTCTGCCTCGGAGTCGAAAAAGGAAGTTCAACAAGGCAAAAGTGACATTTGCCCATTTGGCGGTTTGATTCCTCATCCCCCCTGAATATCGAGGATATGGAGAGCAGCTTCAACAGCAAAACCAAGAGAAGAAACAAAAGTAGCAAATTGCCTGTTCTCGAACAGGCAGTTGAATTGTATTTGTACATTGGACATCGACTTTGTTACTCTTCCGACGACTATTTCTATTCTCATCTGCAATTGCACGGGAAATATTTTGTGCCATTCATGGCGGGATGGCGATTCTGTTCCCCGTTATGTCCAACGCCGCTGCAATATTTGCAGCCTACGAATGCTTGGCCTTTTGGAATAGTGCTAGGCGAGGGTGACACTAAAGCTTTGTGTGTTTTGATAATGCGCCCCTTTTGCCATTGCGACACGCCCTGCGCCTCCAAGAGAATGCTCACAGACTGGATGCCACTTGAATACAAGTGCTCTCATTCTAAGGGGGGAAAAGACGAGAAAAGACAAGACACTACCAGACTAGACAAGAAAAGAGGCGTCCTCCGTAGAAACCCGAAAGCCCGACTAAAACGAATGTCTCGGTAGTAGCAATTCGCCAAGATGCTGAAGCCACTGCGAGAGCCAAGATAGGATTTCTGCGCATTTGCGCATTTAGAATATCCTGAGTTGTGTTGATAACAAAACACGCACCCCTGTGGTGCAACGTAAGCTTGCCGCGATTTTTGCCGGGAGCGCTGTCCGGCGGAGGAAGACACCTAAAGAAATAAGGTAGGGTAGTAGCTTGCCCTAAAACATTCATGCGCCACTCGTATGACACTGGAAGAAGGAGCGAGAGCAAATACAGCCTAGTGGCCGGAAAGATTTTCATGTCGGCCGAGACCAGTAACTGGGAGGGTCTGAACAAAACAATCACAAAGGGAACCAAACGGACCAAGGAGCGTACACCCTGAAAAGGAGGGTAGCCCCTGTAAAATTTGGGGGTCGCTCTGCATAATAAGAGGGAGCATTATTCATAACAAATCCCACTATTCGAGCGCCGCGGATGATGCCGTCCACTAAAAAGCGACCGTCGCTAGTGGACGCTTTGACCGATGCAACGGTGGGAAGACGCCTAAGACCAGTGTAGTAGGACGCCTCTTCAACGGAGCATTGTGCTCGGCCTGGAAGGAAAGAAGTCGGTCTTACTATCGTGAGAAAGAAGGGCGAAAAAGCAAAAGGCCAAGATAAAAGGGAGGGCCGCAACTTGGCTGCGTTCTTGGCACAGCTTTTATGGCGCATATTTTTCCCTTCTCGTCTAAAACTTGGCTCCGATGCTAACGGCCAAGAGACCGTCCCCCCCCTTTTTAAACTTCGCAAACTGTGGGCGGCGGGCGACCAGAAAAGCCCCCCCCCAAAAAAGGCCAAAAAGGCGAGAAAACCCTCACCTATACGAGACTAAAAGCTGGGCCACAGTGGGCAATTGTGGACGACAGTGGCGTTCGCTACTGGATTTTGTTTTTCTCGGATAAAAGCGCGGGAAGTGTGTGGGTATTTCATTGGAACTCGGAAGAAAAGAAACTACTACGACGGAAAACAAGTAGACAAAAAGAGAAAAAGAAATTATTAAATGTATCAAAGTCCGCAGAATACCCTCCGAGACTTAAATTTAAGCTTCCAACGACCAGTTTAGTTTAGTTGTACATATCCTCCGCCTTCTCTGCAGGGGCGTCGATGTGGTTGTTGAATTCCTTCTTCGGGTCGACCAGGAAAACAACAGCTGGGAAAGTTAGTTTTAGTGCCAACAGTAAAACCAGTAAAACCAATCACGCAATGAAATAGTGCGAAGTACTTACCGATTGCGGCAACGACCGTGAAAGAGCCAGCAGCAACCCACACCCAGCGGAACGCAACACTGTAAGTGCTCTTGAGGGCACCCACAGCAGCGCCAATGATTTCGCCTGTAACGCCCGGCACAGCAGCCAGAGCGGCATTGTCCTGGTTGGCCAGCGCAGTGATAAAGTCGCCGAGAGACGTCTCGGGCAGGCCCAGAGGCAGGACGGCAGCGGCAATGTTGGCCCCCAAGTTCTTGTTGAGGTGGCCCGAGAGAATAGCGTTGTCTAAAAGTCCGTCGGTTAGAAACAGTCTTTCCCAGAATAGGCAAGGATGGAACTAGAAGACACAGGGCGATGTTGCATAAAAATACAACACAGGATACGGAACGAAAGAAAATCGAAAGGGAAGTCAAAAGGGAAAACGAAACGGAAAGGGAGAGAAAAACTCACAAATGGCAAGACCGACAGAGCCACCCAGAGAGCGGGTGCCAATCATCAGACCGCTGGTAATGGCAATCAGCTCGCGCGGCGTGGAAAGCTGGGCAACGGTCACCAGCGCGCACAGACAGACACCAAGACCAAAACCCAAAAAGACGGGATACCCCCAAACGTTGCGGGAGCTAGTGGCCGAGGGTGTAGTGGTCGCCATGAGCACGAAAAAGATGACCATGGACACGAACGCAGCAAAGGCCGGCCAACGCACGTTCTTGGTCTTGGAGCAGTAGAAGCCGGCAAAGACGGCGCTGGTGCCGTACATGAGCATGTTGATCGTGTAGCGGAGGCCGGTGCGCAGCGAGTCCGTCTCGTAGAGCACGCTGACCTCGAACGCAAAGTAGTTGTTGGCGGCGAAGAACACGAGGCCCTCGACAAACACACAGCCCAGGGCAATGGCAAAGTTGCGGTGCGTGAACAGATCGTGGTGCAGCATGCCGTCCTTCTTGAACCACGTCTCGTACACGACGAGCGCAACCAGCAGCGCAACACCAACGGCAAACGTAGCCGACGTGTGCGGGTCCGACCAAGGGTACGGGTTCTGCGACCAGGACAGGCCAATGCTGAAGAGCACCAGACTGGACGACAGCAGGGCGTAGCCCACCCAGTCGAGCTTGCCCAGCTTCTCGGCGTTTGTAAAGTTCAGCTGGTTGGGGGTCTTGGGCGGCGTGTACAGGACAGCCGTCAGGAGAGTGGCGACGGCAAAGACAGCAGTGGCCAGGTACCAGTAGTTGCGGAAGCCGGCAGCATTACCGTTGCGTGTCAGGGCGCCGCCAGCGAGGAGCGCCACAACGCCACCAAGGGCCGCTGATAGGTTCGTGGCACCCTGGGCCCAGGGGCGGTAACGGCGCGGCAAAACCTCCGACGCAACGGCGTGCAGTAGAGGCTGGGCGCCGTATGCAATGCCAGTCACCGTGAAACCGGCAATGGCCATGCCGATGCTGTTGGCGCGGGCAACGACAATCGAGCCGACAACGCCGGACAGCGTCAGCAGAATCAGGATCCAGCGGCGGCCCCAGTAGTCGGCGGCCTGGGACACGACGGGCGACAGCACACTCGTGAGAATGGCAATGGTCGAGGTCAGCCAGACGGTCTCCGTGGAACCGCCGACGACCTGGACGATCGTCTGGGCTTGCTATGTTTGCGGTTAGTCATTTTGGGTCTGGTAGGGTGATTAACTGGAAATATGCTGCAAGTGCTGGCAAATACTGCGGCAGAGTGGAAAAGACCAGATGACAGCTGAAAAATGGAAGAAGAAACGAAGAGAAAAAGAAATACGCGTAATTGCGCATGTGACAAGAGAAGGGAAAAAAAGGACAAAATACTTACAGCACCTGCGCCGACAACGTTGATGAGCTGCGCAAAGTAGATAAAGCAGACGGCAAACACGATCAGAAACGTCTTTGCGTGCAGCGTGGGCACAGGCTCGTCCTCGGTCGAGGGCTCCGAGCTGTGCGCCGACTTGGGAAGCGCATCTTGACCATCTTGTGATGAGCTCGCCGCCGGCTGGTCAACATCAGCCTTCTCGTGGACGACCACCGTCGAGTCCGTGGTCGGTTCGGTTGTTTCAGCGGGTGCCATTGTGTCCGAGCAAGAGACTGTGCAGAAAATGGTGAGGTGAGATGGGAGGATGGGATGGGGTGGAAGAGAAGACGAGAGAAGGGGGGAAAAGAAAAGGGAAAAAAAGAAAAAGCAAGAAAACAAAAAGGTCAAAGATTTGCAAAGGAGTGACAGAAATAAAAGGGGACAGGATATCGCAGAGGAGAACCGTGCGGGAAAACGTGCAGAAAACGTGCAGATTGCCACGAGGTGGGTGCCGTCGATGTACTTAAGAGCCGTACTCAGGGTCGTTGTCGTCGTCAGAAATCAACAACTCAAGCCAGCAGGCCAAGATGTCCATTTGCGTCGTAGCCAGCAATTTACGGAGTCTCTTCAGTTTTATTTAATTTATTTTGGTTTTATTTGGCATTGCCCCCGACGCAACCGGGCTTCCCTTCCTCTTCCAATGAGTCTAGAATGCCCAGAGTTCCCAGGCCTTGGGTGTGAATCCTCACAGAATATTCTGCAAGTATTCTTATTCTCACAGGGTGAGGGTGCAATATTCTGCCTTGGGTGATACAGAGGCTTGCTCTCTTTCTGACAAGTGCTACGTAAAAGTCGAATTCTGTATCCTGCATGTGCCGAATCTGGTTCAGTGTTGCCTCCAAGCATGCACCGCTGGCGAGAGCCACTTTCGACGCAACCTCCTATTTCCATGACTGATACTCCGTACTGGCCTGGGATCATCTGCAGGACGGAGGCTTGCCCAGAGTCTTTCTTCACTTATTTATGCATCTGCCCTACTTCTACGACATATTCGAGGAGAGACAGCCTCCTATTTACTCTGTCTTGCTTTTTTAGTCGTACGGAGTTCAGTCCGTCTCGGCTCCACCTTTGTCAACGCTATTTCTGTTAGCTGACGCGAATCCCATCTTATTTGGCAATGTTGACATTATCTCAGCCATCACCCATACGAATAAGACTACTCGGTTCCGTGTATCTCTCAAGTAGTGGACAACCTGGTTGGCAGAGTGGGGGCACAGGGATTGTAGGGCCCTAGGGGTGCAAAATCCTTCAGTCGACAGGGGGCCACAGGGACTAACCACTACAACATTAGCAGGCATTGGCAAGGGCATTAGCCTGCCAAGATGCGCAGTGTTGCAGCAGGGATGGGCAATCTCTCGGGGGAAGGACATGTAATTGTGTTGACAAACTGTGAATGTACCTCATGTACCACAGTACTTTGAATTCCTCCATTTGTCGTACTTTTATCTATTGACTTGTTCGAATTACTGCACCTTATGTCGACCAAATTCCAACTTTCCCAACACGCAATCAGGTCATTTCTCATTTCAAATTGGACGTGAATAGAACCTGTTTCGTCGTAAGGATGACCCTTCTCTTATAAAAGTCAAGCCCAAAAGTGATAAAAAGCAAACCCTTCTCGATCTAGACCAGGTGTGGCATGTATGCCGGTCCCATATGGCGCATATGTCGCATTCAGGGCACAATCTGACCATGTCTTCCGTAGTATCGGAACACTCGTTCGTCTTGTTGAGGAAATGATATTCTCCTGTCTTTTCCTGTCGTCTCCTGTCGTCTCCTGTCGTACTCGGCCGGCAGTCGATGGAGAACATGGACTGATTATTATTCGACAATGGCCTGCCCGGCCCCTTTTCCAGAATCTTTAAAAAAGAGCAAAAAGACCTTGGCACTGCCTTTATTATGGCCCTGGAGCGTATGCCACACACTCCCAGACTCTGTACCCGTACTCGATAGGCCACACGCACAATACCCAGTCCCTCAGTACTCAGTAACCCCAACTTGGTCCCCCAGACTGTCATCATCAACCCTTCCCTTCCCGTGTGACGCAAAACCCCAGAGAATCCCAAAAGATGTCGTTGAATGTGGCGATCGTCGGTGGTGGGATCAGCGGTCTTTCTGCCGCCGTTTCACTGCGCAGGGCTGGCCACAATGTTCGGGTCTACGAGCGATCATCTCACAACAACGAAGTTGGTGCCGCGATTCACGTCCCGCCCAACGCAGCACGGGCTCTGCTGGCCTGGGGCCTAGACCCTGTCCACGCAAAGTTCGTCACCACCAAGTCGAGCTACCGTGCAAACGAGAAGACGCTCGTGCGCTTCCACACCGGCAAAGAGGTCGAGGAGCAGATTCCGATTCGATGCGGTGCGCCTTGGTTCCTGACGCATCGTGTCGACCTGCACGAGGAGCTGAAGCGGCTTGCAACTGAGCCCGAGGGCCCGGACGCGCCCGGCCATCCCGCCATTGTATCTCTGCGTTCCAAGATCGTCCATTATGTATGTGCATATTGCATGTCGGCACGGCCCATATCTCATCGTCACCAGCCGTCTTGGCTGTTGGCTTGTGCTAACCGTACTTTGATATGTAGAACACGGACGAGGCGTCCATCACACTCGACAACGGCGAGGTCATCACGGCAGACGCCGTCATTGCTGCTGATGGCATCCACAGTATAGCCGTTGAGGCCATTCTGGGCGAGCCCCGACCGCTTGGAGCGCCGCAAAATGCATGCTTCCGCTTCCTCATCCCGGCCGACGAAATCAACGCCGACCCCAAGACCAAGTTCTACACCGAGGACGACGACGGCCGCATGAAATTCTTTGTTGGCGAGAACAAGCGAATTGTGTCTTATCCATGCCGCAAGTATGTTGTCCTTCCACAAGGATAATCTTTGATTGCCATCCATCGACCGTTGTCTAACACATCCAGCAACGAGGTTCACAACTTTGTGGCCATTTACAACACGGAACACGAGACCTTGGATCTGTCCAAGAAGGAGAGTAAGTCTGGAAGTTGTCAGATACATAACGACATCCTACATCGAGCACATAATTAATCACTACGGTCAATCATAGGTCGCCACTCCCCGGAGGACAAGGCCAAGCTTCTCGAGAAGTACTCTGACGTCCACCCGGACCTGTTTGCCGTCATTAGGTATGATCTCCAACCCGTATAAATTTAAAAGCCCACATGTCAGTTAACACCTCTGCAGCAAAGCAACAGAAGTCATGCAGTGGCCACTGCTCTTCCGCCCTCCCATCCCGACTTGGACCAAGGGCAGTGTAGCCCTTGCCGGCGATGCAGCCCACCCCATGCTTCCTCGTAAGTGGCCTACACCATATCTTTACTCTCACAATCCCACCTAACAACAACAGACCAGGGACAGGGCGGCGCCCAGGGCATCGAGGACGGTGTTGTCCTCGGTCTTGTCCTGGTCGGTGCCACCAAGGCTGACGTGGCTGAACGGCTCAAGCTCTACGAGAAGATCCGCCGCAACAGAGCCAGCATCATCCAGATCTTCAGCAACGCCGGCCAGGACCAGCCGGAGCTGATCCGCAAGGATGCCTCTGCCTTTATGCCTGAGGACAAGATTCCCAGTAAGTGATGCCGGCGACGGAAATCCCCCTCTGTCTTTGATCCGTACTAACACCAACAGAACGCCCGGAAGACTTCTTCGACTACAACTTCCGCTACGACATCATCGAAGACTCCGTCGACCAGCTGAAGGAGGCATACCCGACCTTTGAGCTTCCCACCAACTTCTTCCAGAAGACGCCGGGCAAGATTGCTGCGTAAGGAAAGAGGGGCAGCGCCATGTTTGAATTGCCAACCCCAACAAGTGTCACTTGAGAAAAGAGGGATGGCGTACATGTAACAACATGTTAGACGACATTTTTGTATTCTATTCGATATGTACTAGACGCATTTGATATGTAGATAGCTCGTTTTATCCCAGCCTTTGCCGGCCTCTCCATTGGCCTAGCCTACGCTACGTTCACACATCTTATCAATGCTTCGGTTTTGATTATCTGGGTCCCTTTGTAGACGTGAGCTCTGAACGGTCATACTCGACAGTTAATCGAGTGATACGGATAACGTACATCCTTAGGATACTGGGTGAAGGATGTAGAGGGTAGTTATTCTGAAAATGTGGTTGTTACTGTAGGCTTCAAGAGACATGCCATCGTCTTTACTCTTTTCGTATTTCTTCGTATTTTCGTTTCTATTATCTATCATTTCAATTTATTCAATATTTATTTTTGATTCTGTAATTTCATCGTCAGTTCGTTTTACTTTATCTTTTTTTAGTTTTTAAATCATTGGATAGGAAAGAAAATGAAAAATGAAAAAATAAAGCAATTAAATAAATGTGCTCATTGATTATGAATTTTTATATACAAGAAACGGATGGATCATAAACAGGGCGATTTGATAACAGTATTTTGCAAGCCTCTACTGATACTTCGAAAGAGCGATCGAATCCACCAGCTCGTCGGGATATTCGCACGGGAAAATGTCTTCGGAGAAACAAACAAAGTCTCTGTCCATGGACCCCTTCCGCTGAAAGAACTTTACATATTCCCAGTACTCCGGATACCAGCCTCCGTCTTCCCAGTCGATCAGTCCAACAATAGACCCATCGCGGACAATGATGTTTCTGGGTGCCAGATCCGTGTGTGTCAGAACGACGCGGTGCTCCTTTTGCATCGCCAAACGGCGTGCCATGGCCGTCGTGACTGCCTTGGGAGTATGTTCGCTGAACGTCTTCATGAGGTAATCGTGAAACTCTTTCCTGCTGTGACATGCGGGTCCTGTGTAGGTGTTCAGCGGGTTTGGGTTTCGTACTTCCTTCCCGTCACAAGTTCCGATAAGCCCATCAGCTGGCGGAGGAACAGCTCTCATCTTCTCCAAGATTCCACGGAGCTGCAAAGCGTAGGATCGTTTTTCATCTTCTGTCAAATTGTCCCAAATCTCGCCCAGCTGCGTGCCCTCGATGTAGCTCATGTGGATCTGGTTTCTTCCGTCTGGCGTCACCTCTGTGCCATACGGCTCGGGTACGGGAAGGCCAGCGTCATATGCGACGCGGAGTGCGGCCGCCTCTTGCAGAACGACCCCTCGGCCCGACTTCTTGACAATGTTACCGGGATGAAGCGTTATCATGCAGCCATGGCCAAGGAACTGATACAGGAGGGTCGCACCTTCTTCGACGACGTTCCCGCTGTTCAGTTCCTCCTCGGTAGGCGGGACCGGCAGGCCTCTTTCGATCCGTTTTTGCCTGAGTTTCTCTTTATATGTCTTTTTCCTATCCTCGTAAGTCAATAGGGCGCCTGTGGCGGACGACGTTGGTATTGGATGGTTTTCTTCCATGTTTTCGAGACGTGTTAAAATCTGCACATACTTGAATCGTTGACCTCCAATTCTGTGGTTATGCCAAACGCACGTTGTTCACGATTGACATTGACGACGAAAACAAGACGAGATCTAACATGCACGATGACCATGTGTCACGTTATCGCTGCCCCGCACTTTGCATTCATCTGCCGCAGGCGACATGATGACCAATGACACATCGTCAAAAATTGAATCCAGTGACTTCCGCGATGTTCAAAGAGAGTATTCCGTAAAACGCATTGAATTTAATTATAAAAGAATAGAAAGTAATGCCAATTAGGTAGACATGTTGATAGTATCTGCTTTCTACCCATTATTTGGCTGTTTACCGCGCGCCTCAGCACGGCCAAGCGTGAATATCTCTGGACACCACCACCAACAGGAGCTATTATACACATGCATGACACGTCACAGCTTCCACCTAATCCCATCTGCATGGAAATCCACAACCGTAAAAATTAAATGAATCCAGTTAAATAAAACAACTGCTTTCTCATTGCGCCGATATTCTATACTCTTGACGAATTGCTCCATGGGGACCCGGAAAGAACAAGTTTCTAGGATCTAGCAACGACTGGTAATGTGTGCCACCCCGCTCCAATTCCCGAAAGGTATTTTTACTGACATGACTTAAGCTGACACGGGCCAACAGTGCAATGGCCCGCCATTTCTACAAGGCCTATATTGCTGTGCATAAAGGGGAGCCTTACAATATACAAAAACACCGCCATGCGGCACTCTACGTCGTACCAATCGCCGGTGAGACGACGTATTACTTTCATATCCGAGGCTACCCACCAAACTACCGGTATGAGCGGCTCACAGACTACGATGTGCAGTTAAGTCGGTCTCTATTCAAGCTCATATTTATCGGCACGACATCCGAATCATTCACGGACGACGAACTGGCCAACTTTATGATGGGCAGTGCAGTCAACAATCAAGACGAGGAGTTCAACAGCCAGGTCTGGGTGGCCGACGTTTTGAAAAGGCTAGGGGAGGCCGGCCATCTACCATCAGAACGGACGGAAAATGCATTTGATGAAATGATTGAAGCAATTTTGGAAATGGAGGAGTAGATTAAATACCAAGTACAGATGCAATACTACACATCAAAAGCCGTGATACGCTTTTCTTCTTTCCACAGACCCTCTACAATGGGCACACTTCGACAAACAGGTGGGCCAACCACATTGCCTTGGCTATCATACTGTGGAAGCTCTCCTAGCCAGCCCCAGTGGCACTTTTCCTTCATGCCATCGGCATGCCACGAGTTGAGATCCTTCTCAGGAGAGTTGTTGAAGACGGGAAGCACCTCGACGAGGGCCGTGTCGTGAGCGAGGAGCACAAGGACGTTTGGATCGGCGTCAAAGTATTCTTGTAGACCAAAGGTTGTGACGATGGCCGTCTGCGGGTCTTTATATGTGGATTTTGCGTGTGTTGACAGCTTGTAGAAGGGCGTCTTCCGGACGTCGACGGTCTCCGTCTCTGTGATAGACGCACCACTAGTTTGTGGGTGGCAGTCGGTAAATACTGCACACGGGCAGGGCATCGGATTGCGCCCAATGCGGCCACGAAAGGCAATGGCCGGGACCTCGTCGGGCATGGGAATCTGCTCGCTGGGACGGAAGTCACCTGCAAAGTGACAAATGTCGCCGCCGAGGAAAACAAATGTGTCGGGCGTAGTCCGTGCCAGAGCACACAAATGGCCTGGCCAGTGCCCCGGTGTATCGAGCAAGTAAAGGCTTCCATCCCCATAAAAATCATGTGCCGGGAAGGGGCCAATGCGCAGACCGCTGGCGGCACAGTCGATTTCGTTGCATTGGCGGCCCTTGAAGTCGTCCTCGTTGAGGTTGGAGTCGGGCGAGTGGGGATACGCCGGGAAGACGCCAGTCCCCTTTCCGTAATTGAGATTTGTTGACGGCGGGAACAAGTGCGGGCTGCCCATGTGATCCCAGTGGCTGTGCGACCAGATAATGTCGTTAATTTCCTCAAGCCGCATGCCCTTTTCCTGCAGAATTTCGGTGACGTCTTTGTCGATTCGCACACCTGGAATCGCATCTTGGATGCGCCGCAGAGTCATGGGCGGCGAGTTCCAATAGTCCTTGCGCGTGCCAAGGTCGAACATTGCCTTCTTTCCCAGTCTCTCGTTTTCAATTAAAAATGCCATCGTCGTAACGCTCATCAGCTCGTGGCCCGGCATGACCGGGTCGACGAAGGAGAACCCATGCAGGGACATGACAGACGTCGTATCGAGCATGCGCACACGCACAGTGTTGGCCGACTGCGGCGGAGGGTTGAGACTCGCCAGGCCATTGCTGCTGGAGCTTGCCATGCTGAGAGGTGTGAGGGGTGGTAGGCAGAATGAAAATGGGCGTTAATTTTGGGCAATGGTCCTTGCACGTCAACACAAACTCAATTATCCTGTGTTGGTATTTCATGAGCTTGCTCGAACGAGGTCGCATTAAAACGTGAGAAGAACCCAAGTCCAAGTCGAGATTGAATTGCCGTGGATCGGACTTGCGCCGACCTGGAAGTTGGCCCGCGGTTACCCACAATCGGCGCTGGAGCGACGCTAGCCAAAAGTTAGCTATAGCCCGGCGTATTATTTCCCCAACTTGCCCCTGAACACGCCTGGAGGTCGCTACGCGTCAGCGCAATACAACGGCTTCATGCGTACGACGTACTGCTAGTCAATTGCCAGAAGTGTGTCGATGTTTACCGTCAAACAGGTCCTTTCGGCATTTACTCCAACAATTTCTGAACAACCACCACAGTCACATGTGTCAACGATGAGATAAATAGGACCTGCATCATGTTTTGCATGCAATGCAGTGAGTCCAGTGACGGTGGGCTCCTGTTCCAGTTATTGCAGCTCTGCCACCAATCATATTCAGTTTTGCCGCCACATATATCAAGGCTGATATTGTTGTGTTGATGTAGCAAAGGTGCACTGCACTGCAGCCTCGCGATGCCACCCAAGTTGTCTCATAGCACCACCGAGCGCATCCTGTCTTACAACCTTCCCCGCGTCTTCTCCCCGCGTTCACTTGATTGTGGCATCACCGAGGCGATGAATAAGATGTTTTCTTTAGCATCTGATTTCACATGCGGCTGTCAGTGAAGGAATGAGTAGTTTGCCTTGTCTAGGTACTTCAGAATATTATCTACAGACTAGTGGTTGATGGTTGAGAATTCGAAGACAGCCTTTTTTTCTTTTTGAGGCATTTGAGACACAAGACGGGGAACATCTTGTCACCTACGATACCCGTCATTCCAATTCATATTTAAAGACACCGATGTTGATCATCGCCAGAACTATCAGACAAGAATCCGTTGGACCACGAGTTTAAGCCAACCCATTGCAATTCATAAATTGCCGTTTCAAAAAGAAACCAATGTCCTGCGAAAAGGCCCTGTCGAAGCGCGATGAATTGGCATGTGAGAATAAGAGACATATCACCTTCTATCTCACCCAAAATACCTCACTGGGCGGCAAACAGGCACAAGAATGCGATCGTAGGGCTCGGTAGCTGGTCTGGAAAAGGGCTAGACTACAGCCCCCTCTCCACGATGCGACGGCGGCAGCGAGATCAGAGTCGCATTACCCCATTACCCCAGGTTGCATTCCTCCGTCTGCCTCCATGCTCTCCATGTTTACGAGTCATGAATTGAATCTGGCAACGGGAGGCATCTGAACTGATCGAGTGCCGGACTGGGCAACGGAGAGCCCCGTGCGCAAGATTCACATGGTAATTGTTATGCTCGAGACATGAATGCCATGGGAGACGACCGTACGAGTCAGGTCGTGATGGACTTTGTGGCCTGACCCTGTGTATAAATACAGGCTCGGTCAGTGTTGAAATAATCATGAAAAAGGAGAATATCATCATCCACATAAACCACTTAATATCACAAGGTATGATAAACATACATCTTTTTCTCCGACCTCCAATACGATCTAACACACGCATACAGCCTAACCACACAACTGCACAACCCAACCGCCACCATGAAGTTCACGCTCTCTTTCATCACTGCCCTCGTCGCCGTCGCCCAGGCCCAGGTCACGCCGCCGCCGTGCAGTGCTTGCACCTCGGCCATTGCCGCCGTGCCCTCGTGCGCTTCGGACTGTATTATTTCGGCCGCTGTCACCGACGCCGGCTGTGCTGATGCCAACTACGCCTGCCAGTGCTCGGCTTCGGCTGCCATCCAGAACGCGGCCCTCAACTGCGTCGTTGCCGACTGCGGCATTGCCACTGGCCTCGAGGTTCTCAATGCCGTGGCTACAGTCTGCGCCTGTGTGACCACCTCCGGCTGTGCTGCCGCCGCAACTGCTCGCTAAGCTTCGCGCCGTATCATTCAAGTTGTTCACCAGAATGGGATGATGCAACTAGTGAAAATGGGACCATGGCCTGTGGTTACGATTCATGTACATATGATAGTCGACACAAAATATTCAATCTTGTTTCCTATTTCTTCTGTGTGACAATAAGAATGTCAAGTGCAGCTGTTGGTAAGATTCACCCTGCCTAATCTACAAGCCATACTTGTGACTCGGGAATATCTGTACACTCAATATTATGTGAGAATCGCATCCGGATTTCTGCCCACATCGCGTTCTCCATATTTGGACCTCGTGTATCTCTGACTGCCTCAACAAACGTTGGATCTGTTGTCCACTTCCTCGCCATGGCAGCCTTCATGCAGTCTCGCACCTTGGCTATGGCATCTTGTGCCTCATCCCAGCCTGACGGATTGTCCATGGTATCGAGATACTGTTTTGCCACGTCGTTTGTAGCCACTTCCATTGCCAGTTCATGGAGCCCGTCGGCAACAGTGGAATGTGCTGGGCTGGCCCAGTCGAGGACGACCACCCTCTCTCGCCGTGCTCGAAGTGTGCTGCTGGTGCCGTGTCCATCAGTCAGGCGGACCATCAGGCTGGGAAAGTATTGGCCCTTTGTGGGCGGTCGATCGAATATCACGGCCTGTCGTCCGCCATCAACCAGTCGACAGAGGAGGTTGTCGGCCGTTCTGTCATATCCACGACGCTCTGCCTGTGACCACTTTTTCCCCATTTCCAGGCGGTAAAAGTCCATTAGGCGCAGCCACCGGCCAGACTCGGAATGCTTGATAAGGAGCATGTCTTCGTGCGAACCAGTCACTCTTTCCCACGGGTGAAGTGGCAAGTGCGGCAGCAACGGGACAGATTTGAGCACAAAGCCACCCATCTGAACTCGAAGACCCCATCGTGTAGGCACTCCAGTACCGTTTGTCGTTGACGCACTGTTTGTTGTACCTTTGTCAGAGTGATCTGATCGCCAATCACGGAACCGCATAATACGATGGTGGACGTCCATGCCTGAGTGTCTAGCGGCGTCACTTGCACTCAAGAGGCTGCGGGGAGCCCACCTCCATCCTGGAATATTGAGGGTTTCATCCGAGGAGAATATAATTCGAGCAGGAACAGAGCCATCCAGCTTTTTGGTTATGAGCTCCCACACACGCACCATGCGCTCTTGTAGCGTTGAGGGAGAAAGGACGTAGGCCTGATCCAGACATAGCAACGTGGCAATACAGAGCGGCTCGTCTGCTGGATCAGATACAGTGCGGAAATGGAGGGCACGCTGCAAGCTAACGAGGCTGAGTGATGATGAGTGGGACGGCGAAGAAGACATTGAGTTAGACGATGATGTAGCCAGGCTTTCCATCGACTGAAACCAGCCTCGTAGGTGGACCTGTTCAATGGCAATATCCTGCCATAGGCGCATGTACCGAGCATCGGACAGGCCTTTCATGTACAGCTTTGTCATTTCGTCCGTTGGTGAGACGGCACAGTCAGAGAACTGAAAATAGAGCGAACGTGCAAGTGCGCCCTCTAAACACGTTAGCAGTGACCAAATAAAATTTAGCTATGACGGCTGTAAGCGCCTACCCTGTAATGTCCACAGCCTTCGCATCCAGGCCGAAGAACTGAATATGCGGAGAAGAATCTCTTCTGGAGGCAGTTCTTTGGCGGCATATTGAATCAACGACGCATCCAAGACGAGAACATGCGTGGCGTTACGGTACACATCGGGAATTCGTTGCAATGCAGGCGTCTTCCCGGCTTCGTCAATGGGGCACAGAAGAGGATCAATCCAGATCCGGTATGGCTTCTCGTGAGAGTCGTCAGTCGCCGCTTGTAGCTGAGAAACTAGTCTTGCCACCTTTGATATCTGGCAGGCTGGCAGAGAGTTGTCTGTTGGGTTGCCCATGCCATCGGCCCAGACATGGGATATTGCCACATACGGGATGCCCTCCGTGTATGCCTCGACACCCAGGTCCAAACTATTGTACTGGTCATCGTCTGCACCAGATATTTTCAAAACAGGATACTCGGATGTCTGCTGGAGAACCTGCATCACCTTTGAGACATCGACAGGGACCAGTTCACACTCACAGTCATTGTGGGCGTGTGATGGCCGATACGACGACGGGTCGATCTGAAAAGCAACACATCCTTCTTTAGAGCACAGGCTGTGGTCACGGCGCGGCCCACCTTTGCGCATGTGGCTCAGGTAGTGCCGCGTGCCGAGTCCCTGGTTGACCGACCGGATCTTTTCGACCTCACTTACGCACCACCCATGGGCGGTCATGTGTCGCTCCAAATCTCCATCGGCCTCCAAATACCGGTCTGCCCATGCAAAACTGAAGTTGACGCCGGCGCTAGGGATACGCTTGAGGTTGGACGCCGTTGCAAAACCAGTGGACAGAAGCTCGCCTAGGGCGGCAATCGATGTTTTGATGGCCGGGTCAAATTCAGTGTGTATGGCAGAGCTCAACAGAAAGCAGCTGAAGGTCAGGCAGCGGTGGAGATACTGGATGCGCTGCTCAATGGCAGCTCCTGCAAGCCGCAGCCTTGCCACAATGAGGAGGGGGGCATCTTTTGACTTGAGCATATGCGCGCCTGTCAGATATTTTGTACCGTTTTCATCACCGCTGTCCTCGACATAGTCAGTGTAGAGGCCAGCAATCTCTCGCTTGGCCGTTTCAGCGTCGACCAGCCGCTGTCCAGCCTCGTCTTCGTTGAGGCCAAAGAACTCGGCCAAGAGACCAAAGAACAGCCACGTTTGCAGGAATGCCTCTTGGTCAGGCTGTGGCGTTGGCAATATGTGCTCAGTAAACTCGTCGTCTTGATCGTCGCGGTTGGCGCCTCCCATGTACTGTCGGAGCCTCTCCGGGACTGCCCTCATGCGACCTTGCCGTCGAGCATATGTAAAATATGTGTCGCCGTCCCACGGCACTTTACATACATAGCGCGCTCGCTCCGGTGCCAAGGACGCATCCTGTGGAACGAGAAGCATGTCCATGGTCGTGGCGTGATGGGCGAGCTGTTTTGCCAAGGTGTCTTGTTTTGTTGATTGTCGTTTAAAAGCTCAAAGGGCAGTGCTGTCAGGGCTTATCTCCGCCACCTGTCAACTGTGGTTGGTGACCCCGCAGCCCAGTCATTCAGTGGATTTGGCGGTTTAGCCCTGTCAGACAGACGCTAAAGTCTCCAACGGCGCGCTACAGCCCACGAGTCATATTGAAATCGGCCGCCCTCCGACCTTTCACTAAAAGTCGGGACCCACCTCCACACTCCACAACTCGGCGAGTCGCCGATATTGAAAACCTCCGCAGATTTGTCGACTTCGTTTCGCTCTTTTCACCTTTTGTCGATAGCCTGGCCCCATGGGGAGTCCCGGGGACCCCAGACAGACTCCTCCGTCGCGTGTTGCATGTGTTGCATGCAGATTGCAAACTCGGACACCGCACAGAGCTTCACCTTCTTTCCTCTCGGCAACTCATTCTCGACTGATTTCGCGGACAGAAGCATGCATTGAAAAGCCGGCGATCTCCCTCTCTCAGCTGCAGCAAAGTGCAATGGGCTCCATGTCGACGACAGCAATCGACTGAGTGTCGTATATCTGCTCTTTTGTTCTTCCATCACTTATCTCTATTTCCATTGTTTTTCTTGTCTTCCCTCCTTCTTGTTTTCATTTTTTCATCACATCGTCATGGCCGACTCGGATCCCCAGAAAACCCTCGAGCCCATCGAGGTGGACGACACAAAAGCGACCGCTGTCGCCGACACGGCGTTCCACATCCAACATGTGACCAAGTACACGCGCAACGACGATGAGGCCCTCAAGGCGTTTGCCGAGCTGGGCGGCGAGCCGATGGACATTGCACAGGAGCTGGACGATACCACGAAGAAGCGGCTGCTGCGCACCATTGACTGGCATCTGATGCCCATTCTGTGTCTTGTCTTTGGCCTCAACTATCTCGACAAGACGTCGCTGTCCTATGCCAGCATCATGGGCCTCAAGGTCGACTTGCATTTGAGTGTGGACGAGTACAACTGGCTGGGGTCCATCTTCTACCTGGGCTTCCTGGTCTGGGAGTACCCGACCAACCGTCTAATGCAGATGCTCCCGCTGGCCCGCTACTCGGCGACGTGCGTGACTCTGTGGGGCGCTGTTCTGTGTCTCTTTGCCGTCGTCCACTCGTGGTCCGGCGCCATGGCCATCCGCTTCTTCATGGGTCTGTTGGAGGCTGCAAGCATGCCCGGCTTTGCTTTGCTCTCTTCGCAGTGGTACACGCACTACGAGCACAATCTGCGCACCAACCTCTACATTTCATCCAACGGCGGCGGCCAGATCATCGGCGGCTTGGTGGCTTATGGCATTGCACGGCACATCCCCAGCGACGGCACGGCATCTCTGGCCCCGTGGAAGATTTTGTTTATCGTGACAGGTGGATTCACTGTGCTTGTCGGCCTGGCTTTCTACTACATCATCCCCGACTCGCAGCTCAACTGCCGCTGGCTGTCCAAGCGCGACCGGCTGCTGGCCATTGCCCGTGTCAGCGAGAACGAGCAGGGCATCGGCAACGTGCACTTCAAGCGCTACCAGCTCATCGAAGCTTTGATGGATCCCTTGACCTGGGCACTCTTTGCGTACGGCGTGTTGTCCGACATTCCCAACGGTGGCATCACCAACTACTTCAGCCAGCTCATTGTCAACTTTGGCTACACCCCGCTGCAGAGTCTGTTGTACGGCATCCCAGGTGGCGGCGTCGTGATTTTGTCGTGTCTCGCCAACGGTTTTATCGGTGACTACACGCAGCAGCGCACTCTCGTCGCCTGTGTGCCCATGATGGTCGCTGTCCTGGGCATGATCCTGATTATTGCACTGCCCCTCTCCAACAACGTTGGCCGTCTTATTGGCTATTACATGACCCAGACGCTCCCGTCCGTCGGCGCCACCGTCCTGTCTCTTATTTCCAGCAACATTGCCGGCTACACTAAGAAAACAACCGTCGCCGCCATCTACATGGTGGGCTATGCCGCCGGCAACATTGTCGGCCCGCAGACCTTCCGCCCCAAAGACGGTCCGCGCTTCGTGTCGGCCGAGATCACGATTCTGGTCTGCTTCGCCCTCTGCATTGTCGACCTACTATTTATCAACTGGTGGTGCCGCCGCGAGAACCGCCGCAAGGCCGCCATCCGCGCCCAGCCCGACTTTGTCCCCGTCGAGAACCACGGCTGGCGCGACATGACCGACCGCGAAAACCCCGAGTTTATCTACCGTATATAAGCTACGTATGGGAAGGGGAAGCGTCGGGGTTGTATGTTGTCACCCGTCTTGATGTACCTCTCATCTCTTAGTATATAGTTTTTTTTTTTTAAGAATCTTGATACGGTGTGTCTCTTTGACTCTTCGTGCGGCTGGTATTTTATTGTCGAATTCAAAATACAATGATGTGCAATAGTATACTGTACAGAAAAGAGTTAAATTATCTTCGTTGATTGGACGATGCAGGGAGGGAGTGGGGTTGACTCATACGGGCAGGGCCTCGACATGTTGGCCCATTGAGCGGCTATTCGAACCACAGCCTCTGCAATCGCAGATCACGGTTAAAGATTAGATCCAAAACATACGAGAAGATGTTATTCTTGTCTATTTTCAGTCTCATTATATTTCTCTACATATTGTTCACACTTTCGAGGCAGTCTATTTTCATCCATCTTTCCTTTCCATCCTTTTTTTCTCGCATTTTTGAAAACTCGTCTTGCATCAAGAACCCCAGTGGCCCAGGATGGCTGCACTCAAACTTACAGTCGATTTTGTCGACAATAGCGACGACGTTTCATTTTACAATGCAGTCATTGACTCCCGAAAACGCGCTACCGAGGAAGCAGCCAGTCGTGCTTCTCGCGAAGACGCCAGAAGAGAGAAAGAGAAACGCGGCTCCTGGCTGGCGATGCTCTGGGGAAAGATTGGAAAGAAAGAAAAGAACGAGCAGAAAAACACAAGAAAATCGGAAGAAATTGAAGAACCAGAAGAAATAAAAGAAGAGAAAGAGAAGCAAGAATCCGTCTTCGAGATATCCGATTCTGTGGTGCAGCGACGACACGCCGAGGTCCAGATGGCCACGATCCTGCGCGACTTTCTCCAGCCAGACACCAAGCTGTCCGAAGACGAGGTCGTCGCCTCCATTCTAGCCCTGATTCCTCAAAAGGACTTGAGCAACTCACACGCACACACGCCAATCGAAGTCGCCATTTTCAGCCAGATGTGCGTGGAACTCGCCGAGCAGATTCCCTACCACCACCCGTCGCAGCTCAAGTTTGCGCATCTGGTGTCACGGCTGGGCCATTCGGGCAAGTTTATGGACCGATACCCTATCAAAGGTGTACGTATACACCGTTATGAGATTTATGCACCTCTGTCATCTTCTAACACCACAGTCAATTGAATATTCCTACGGCAACTACCAGCTGCTCAGAGAGTGCCTTGCCGACGCACACGGCCTTGACGAGGACACCCCCTACGACTGGGTAAATATCAATGCCTTTGAGGCCAAGCTCTCATCGCTGGGCACGATCGGCTGCCATGGATTTATCGAGCTGCGACATGTATTTGAGAGTGAAGGTCGAAAGCCAGAGGTGACGGCATATGATATTTTGGAGAGAAACTTGGACATCATGGCGGTCGCGCAGTGGATTATCTGGGACGGCCAAAAGATGTTGAGCCTCATCATCTATGATGAAGACGATAGCGATGACGACGATGCTGGCAATGACAATGGCGGTGGCTGGATGAAGCTCGGCGACATTGGCGACCACGCTCCCTTCCCGCCTCGCTCCGTAGAGCGGTGGCAGTACTGGGCAAGGAAGTTTGAGGAAGTTGAGGCATGGCCAGATGCAACGGAGGAGTGCAAGGGGCTGGCTGCGCGGGCGGCGCGGCTGATGCATGTTCTGGAGGAGAATATGCTGTTTTCTGTTTGAGAAGACCACGTGTCTTTATTCTACAGTCAAGTAGTCTGCATGTTATATCTCATTTCCTCGTCGTGTAGCTGATATTCTGTCGTGAAACTCGTTATACTTTTTTTTGTACAATAAATACACACGCATGACCCTTACACATATGGGGGATCAGCCTGAATCCCCCATAAAAATGCATCGTTGAAGCGCCAGTCGAGATCGCCCATCAGATTGAACGGATCCTCCTGATAACTCCCTGAACTTGGGGGTTGCATGGTTCCGTCTAGCGCTGGATATGGCACGCCATTGCTATTGGGCCCGGTTGTGCTACCAAATGCCCCCCTGTTTCCGTTAGTCATTGCCATCTGGCTGTGGCTGTGTGGTTGCCCCGTCTGAGATACACTCTGCTGCATATTGACCATGCTGCTGTTTCCATTGGGAGTCATGGAATACGCTGGTGGTGCTGTCCGGGGCATATCGGCGCCATAATCAAATGCACCACTGTGCGTCGGTGCTGTGGTGTCGGGGACGGTGGCCTGAGGCTGCATAGTCATTCCCTGTGCAGAGCCGTGGATGCTTCCGTTCATGTTGATTGTCGACCGCAGATAGACAAATGTGTCTGAATCTGGGCCAGGTCGGAAGCGTTGAAGCAGTTCGCGCAGACCTGTGACAACCTGGCGCACGACGTGCTGCTGGCTGGTGCTGTCGGCCACGGCACTGAGCACGCGCACAAGATTCTCGACATCGGATAACGCATTCTTTGTGTGGAAGTTGAGGCCGTGACGGGAAAGATCGCGGGGAAGAGGGAGAGGACTTCCGCCGTGGCTTTGGCTTCCGTCGGCACTGAACACGACGGCCATTTTGAGCAAGAAGGACGCACAGACGGCGATCATTGCATGCACAAAAATGGGCATGCCAATCTGGAGATTGCGCAGATCGTTGTCTTCGACAATGAGGCGGATGGTGCTGGCTGCGGCGGCAATGGCATTGTTTGCGGCCTCCTGCCGTTCCCAGGTCATGCTCATGCCGGTTGCGGTATCGCCGCCCCGCGCCGAGATGCCTCGTAACGAGAGTGAGTTGAGCTGGAAGCGGGCCAGGTGGTAGTAGAGCGTTGTGACTTTGTTCGAGACGGCTTGGTCGTGAGCCTGTGCCTGCCTGTCGTCGTTTTGGTATCCTCGGCCCGGGCCGTTGCCGGGTAGTCCCGCTCCCGGTCCAGTTCCACCAAAGGAAAGAGACGCGCCTCGTGCGTGCTGATGCTGCTGTTGCTGTTCTTCCAGGCGCCACTGGTCCAGAGACAGGTTGAACGACTGCAGACGCTGGTAGTCCTCGCCGCCGAGAGCCAGATCGGGGTCGCAGCCGTACAAGAAGTAGGCGCCAGCCAGAATGCGGAACAGTTTGACTTGGGCGACGAGCCAGCGGTTGCCGCGGACGTTTCTGGAGATAAACGGCGGCACCGGGGCGGATGTGTACGCAGTGTGTGGTGTTGCATGAGGTGGCAGTCCTCCGGAGGGAAGTGGCGGTTGTGCTGTCGTTGGGACCGGAAAAGAAAGACTCTCGCTCATGGCCAGAAACTTGTCGGCATTGCGGATGGCGGCGTCGTCGTGCATCATCGGTGGCCGGCCATAGGCGAGGGCAAACTGGTGGTCACAGACGTAGAGGACGTACCAGAGCTGCACTCGCTCGAATTGCTCGTTTCCATACGAGGGAGAGGGGGCTGGCATGTTTGACGTTGGCGGTATTGATGTCGAAGTGGAAGCCGAAGGGAAGCCATGCCTCTCGAATGGAAAGAACCCTGTCTTGTGGATATTCATCTCTGTGGCCACACGAATGGCCCTACTGCAGAGTGCCCAGCTGAGACTCGTCAGGTAAAAGGCACCAATGCACAGTCCGCGGACATCGTCGAGATTCTGGGTGCGCAATAGACACGATGCGCGCATGAGCTGAACAAACGCGTCGTAGGTGACGTGGAGAAGAGTTGGTTTGTTTTGACGCCCCTGGGTCTGGCCCTGGGCCTGGTTTCCGTTCTTTTCCGCATCTCCGTCCTGGTCTTTCCGCTCGCCAGACAGGTGCATCGCCGCGACGGTGAGCACGGTCGCCACCAGCAGACTCGACGACGCGCGCGCTGACTCCAGTGTCTTGTGTGCGCACAGAATGCCGTCCCAGAGCAAAGGGTTGATATGCTTGATAAAGTGGCCAAACAGAAACTGTGCTTCATCTAAAGACACAACGCCACGGCTGATAAAATCAGGACCATTGACACAGGTCGGGTCGACACGGATCAGATACGACTTGGAAGGATCCGTCAAGTTGTACAGGTTGTTCATTGGGAGCGGCACGAGGTCCGAGTCGTCTTCGTGCTGGTCTGCCGATGGTCCTTCCGAGATGAAATTGCCAGAGGCCGCCGTGGTGGCCCCGACGGCCGTGCTGCTGGCCTGGCTTGTGGCCGGCGAGACAACCTGGTTCTGCGCGGCTGCTGTTGCGTTTGCATCTCCAGTAATGACTCCAGAGAGGGCAGGACTTGTTGCGTCACGGTGGTCTGTATCGGCGACAGTCTTGTCCTTTGCAAAGGTGGCCAGGATCGGCAAGTTGTTCTTTTCGAGGAGGTAGTTGACGGCAGCCGTGAGCCGGCTAATTGTCTCTGCTGCATCAGCCTTCCATCTATGGTCGGGATGTCTGTTAGTGGATGTCTGTTGAGCAATTGAAAGAAATGACACGGCACTTGCTGCCTACTTACATTGCATCATCGTCCATAAACTTTTGTGCAAAGTTGTGCGGGACGCATTGGATACCGCTTTTAGAGCACTTGTTGCACGATGCCTGTCCCGCCGCAAAGAAGCATCGAATCTTTTGTCGCTTGCACTCGGCACATGCGCGTGTCAGCAACGGTTTTGCAGCCTTTTCAGGGCGCTCTGCGGCGCGGTCGCCAGCTGCCGTGTCACTCTCCTCCCTCTGCCGTTTGTTGCCGTTGCCATTGCCGTTCATTGTGTTTACAGACGGATGCTGAGTCCGGAGAGTGTCGAGAACAACAAATGAGCTCATTAAACTTTTGTCACTTTGTCAAGACAACGTTTGAAGAAACTTGGGGAAAGTTGACCCCAGCACGGCACATGTTGAAAGAACGGGGCATCGCTGTGGAACTTTCACTGGAGAGGAGTACAGTGGGCTTATCAGTGGAGTTTACCATGCAGCGTCAGTCGCCTTGCATGTTTCCCCACAAAGTGTCTTGCGATCATCATGTCTGACATGCACCACATTTATCGCCAGCTTCCTTCACGTTGTTGACGCGTTTTTTTTTTTTTTTTTTTTTTTTTTTTTTTTTTTAATTTTTAAAAAAAAAAAAAAAAAAAAAAAAAAAAAAAAA